>VHZZ01000003.1:349437-361088 GCA_009801015.1 Silene noctiflora
TTTATCTTTGATTCTAACACAAAGACCTCACAAGTTGATGATAAATTACATAAGTGATCAAATTCCGATAAAATAGATAAACAAATGAAATTTACCCCGTTCTCTCGATCATTTGTTTATCTTTAATTCTAACACAAATACCTCACAAGTTGATGATAAATTACATAAGTGATCAAATTCCGATAAAATAGATAAACAAATGAAATTTACCCCGTTTACCCCGTTATCCCGATTATTTGTTTATCTTTAATTCTAACACAAAGACCTCACAAGTTGATGTTAAATTACATAACTGATCAAATTCCGATAAAATAGATAAACAAATGACGGGACGGAGGACTCTAAGACCCATACAACTAGAACCCTAATACCCTATATTTATTTACTCCACAAATCACAATCCTTCATTTCTCACAATTCCACAATATTCCCAAATCTAAACCTCCCAACAAAAATGGACCACCACCCTCATCACTCACATCACACACATCAACCTCACCACCATAACAACCACCAACAACACCACCAATCACACAGCATGTACACCTCAAACACCTCACCGTACACCGCCCCACACATGATCTCCACCCCTAACTACTCCTCCACCCACACTCACTCTCGTCCTCCTTTCAACCCGTCTTTTCACGGTCTCGACTCGCTTAACTCCCCTTTTTCTGGGTCCGGCAGCGGCGGCGGAGGCGGAGGCGGCGATAATACCGGGTATGAGATTGACCCAAATACCCAGAAGAAGAAACGTGGTCGACCTAGGAAATACTCTCCTGATAACTCCGCCGCTGGTGGAACTGGTGGTGGTAGCGGTGGTGGCATTGGGTTAGCGTTATCTCCTATTCGTAGCGGAGGTGGAGGTGGAGGTGGAAGCGGAGGAGGCGGAGGAGGAGAGAATTCTTCTGGGGTTACTCCGGATAATTCGTCGAAGAAGAACCGTGGTCGTCCTTCCGGGTCTAGTAAGAAGCAATTGGATGCACTAGGTTTGGTCTCGGTTCTTCTCCGACTTAATTTCAGTTCATTTCGGTTCAGCTTAAATTACGGGTTTCATAATTTGATTTATGATCGTAATTGTCTTTAGTTTTTGCCATGTTGTATCGCAAAACCGTCTAGTAAAAGAACTCGTAGCCACTATTCCCTCCGTCCCGATCATTTGTTCAGCCCTGGCTAAGAATAAAAAAACGTAAACAAATGAGCTAGACAAAGGGAGTACTCAGTATCATGTTTTGTAGGGAGAGTATAATGGTACAATGTTTTATTGTAGAACCGTTTGATAAGACAGATTTGCTTCGTATTATAATGGTGACGGAGTTAAATGAGGTATGAAGGTTGGTAGTATAAGATTGATGAATGTTGATTAACGGGGGATTTGGGTTGGAGCAGTGGGGTGAACTAGGTTAGGGTTCTTAGTCGGCGTTCTTTTGTAGTTAGGTTCTGTTCTTTTTATGTCAGTTTAGGGAGTTTCGGTCTAGAAGAAGTAAATGATGTGTAGAAGAGATTATAAGATTGATGCATCATGCATGCTGTAGAATGAAAGAATTATTCTGAGATGTTTATGTTTCCTTTGGTTGTTTTTTGGTGGGCAGGTAATTGTGGGGTTGGTTTTACGCCGCATGTTATCTTGGTGAATGCTGGAGAGGTACGTTTAGTGAATGATGCCCCCCCGCCCTTCTGAATTTATGAATGTAGTGTTGGTTTCTAGAGAATTGCTTGTTATGTTGTGTTTGATTTGACTTGTAGTTGTTTTATTGGACATGCATTAATCTGCTTAAATTGTATAGTGAGAATTTTGATTATCTTGACTCGTAGTTTATGACAACTTTGTTTTCCACTCGTTAGATAAATCATGTTAACTGACACCAAAGTGAGTTATGTAAGAGTTAGTAAGAAAAGTATGCTTCTCGCCTAGTTGACTGGTATAAGACCTTAAAAGTCTTAAACAGTTGTCGTTCGACCTTGACCTATTACGCAGAAACAAGTTCCATATTCGTGAAATGGTTAACACATGTTTGTTGCCAGGGGCAACAAGATGAAGTTGATCAAGATAAAAAGATAGGCCATTGTTGTCTAAGAGACCAAAATTGATATGTCGATCTTCTTTGACCTAGTGTTGTCCATTCATTGTTATTGAATTACCCTTTTCATTTTCAAGTTAAGCTTTGGTTGTGGGTAATGGATAGGTAGAGGTGGGGTTATGATATACCTCAAAATATGGGTGATAATTATTGCTCTCTCAATACTTATTCATTTAATACCTAGCTCTATAGTGAATGATGCTTTTGGTCCATCAAGCCCGAACGAGTAATTTTAAAATATGGGTGAAGTAAATGTATCCATAGTTGTTTGGAATTCTAGCTGCCAGAGCACTTGTCTCTAGTACCTTTGAGTTAGCTTCCTATTTGTAAATTCTAATTGCTTAGGGCTCTCTTTCTTTTCCCTGTAAAATATACATAATGTTTTGCATCACTTATATACCTATATGACTATTGAGTTTGTGGCTTAAGGTTGAAACATCCCCTTTTTGTACATAAACGTCTACTTGCCTTTTTGTGGGTGGCTTGAGGCCTATAGCATGCAAACTTTCTGAGGTTGTCATTCTTACATAGAAATTGTGAGACTCCTGATTTCTAGTTGTAGTAATTTTCGCATGACGTGAAAGTATTTGGAGGTTCATTATAGTCAGCAGTTTTGTGTTTCTTGTCGTTTTTGCTTTTCCGAGATCTCTTGCCGTGAACTGTTGATTAATTTTTCCTAGCCGAATCATCTTTATAATAACAAAACTGCCCATTTCCCGTCCAAAAAAACCATGTTCTGTTTAGCTGGAATGAATTAGTATTGGTAGGTTGTTTGGTTTTGTCATTTTCTAAGGTAATTACAAGATTTTCACCAACCTATTAGAAGGGAAGCGTGTCCTTGTGTGGCTTAAGGAAATGGTTTGTTATCATGCATTCATGCATCAAGGGTCCTATTGTGGCTTAAGGAAATGGTTTGTTATTTTACATCTAGGGCCTGTTTTATTTGGTTGTATCATCAATTTTAAAGGCCTTGTATCCCTTGGCAACTTCAACCTAAGACAGCCAGCTACCATCTCGATGGGATATTGAATAGTCAATGCTTTGGAATATGATGGAATTTAGCAAAATGGCTTACTACACTAAGTGCGCTTCTTATATCGTCAAGCAGCAGTCATTCTATGCAACTCTCGACACAATTTTCGTGACTTGTTTTCCGGACTCTGCCTCTGTGTTTTAGCACAGGGTTAGGACTATAGGAGGTTTAGTACATTTTATCCCCTACATATCTTTGAGCGATAATCTTTGAGGCCCTTGTAGCATGCTATTTTCTCGTGTTACTGACGCTTGTTCCATTTAAAGACTACTGCAAGGTTGCTTCGTTCTGCTGTAATTCCTTTGTTCTTATTGTTTAGTGCCTTTTGGTCAACAGGATATATCATCAAAGATTGTGGCCTTCTCTAAGCAGGGAGCACGAACTGTTTGTGTTCTTTCTGCTAATGGCACCATTTGCAATGTAGATCTTCGTCAGCCTGCAATGTCTGGTGGTGTGGTGAAATATGAGGTATTTACTGTGCTCCACTTAAGAATTCGCTTTGTTCTCACTTCCCATTGTAGAATACAGCCATATCTGAAGTGAGTTTGTTTAAAATATTGCTGTTTTGGGGGTAAGAATTTTGATGTTTTTAGTTCCCATTTCTCTGCCACTTACCATAGAACAAGTAATGTTCCTTGACATCTTTTGTTCGTGGCGTGACTGCCTATTATGTTTTTAGCTCCCAACACCTGTTTTGTTTTTATTTTGCAAACCTGTTCTTCTCTGGAATTTCGGGATGTATGAAACATGATAGCAGAGCAATGTTTTCTTCATTGCTAGGTGACTTAGCAATACTAATTTGAAGAATAGTTTTTTGGGGGAAGAGAATTTTCGATGAAGTGCCTGTGATCGCATATAGAGCTTTGTTACTCTTCCTCCCTTCGTTGTCTAATCTTTTTGTTCTTTTTTTTTTCTGGCATAGGGGTGGGGTGTATGTGAAGAAGTTTTTGGTGATATTATTATGTTTAATTAACATGTCTCAATTTGTGTATGTTCTACATTCTCGAGACTTTGCTGGTTCTTTCAATTTCCGAACGAGTTCATTGAATTGTCCGTGGTGTGTTGATGAGTACTCCCATATGGGGGTAATGTGTTACCTATGGGAAGGTGGGGTAACCTCTTAATGGAGCTGACATTAGTAGATATTAAACTCTTTCCGCTATCCATCACCTCTATAACCTCATACTTTCTTTTGTATTTTGCCTCCATAACCCCAGTTACTATTTTCAAAATACAAGCAAGCCTTGAGTGGTGAAGTTTGTGTTCTGTGTTGCAGGGACGATATGAGATAATTTCTCTATCTGGCTCATTCCTCTTCTCAGAAAACAGTGACGGTCAAGTCCGAACTGGTGGCTTGAGTGTGTCATTGGCAGGTACTGATGGCCGTGTGCTAGGTGGTGGTGTCGTCGGGGTTCTGCGAGCAGCATCTCCTGTTCAGGTTTAGTTAATGTCTTCTTTACCCTCTCTTGTGCTGTTTAACTTAAGTTACCTTCTCTCCGCTTTATATGGTTTGCCGTTCCTTGTCTATGTGTGCATGCTCCTTCATACCTCTCACTCCTTAAATCTGTCTGTACTTGTTGCCGAATGGAAAAACACTAAATGGTGTCTTAGTGTTTGATTACTGTGTTCATGCTTTACAAATCTGAGGCTTTTCCCTTTTTTTTATATTTTGGGTTTGTGATACCTGTCATTAATGCAAATTACGAGTTTCTGTTGCGCTGCTGCTTGACATATCCATCTTTTCCCCCTTTCTTTTTTTTAAGGCTCACTTGGGATGGGGTAATTATTGAGTACTATTTACCAAGGTAATACTGCTCATCACAGCCATAGAAGTCATAAGGTAAAGGTAACACATGTAAGAAATATTTTGGAGGGTTTATTATTTAGTCAATGAAAGCGGATTTGGAGAATGAAACGCTAAGGGAATGTTTAAATGGCGGAATAAACTCAAAAGAAGCAGGATTTGCCAATTTACAAATGAATTGGTAAGTGCGCTTAGGGAAGGTCCATCTGGGGATTATACCTCAGTATCTTAAGTTAGTTAATTACAGAATACCTAATCTCCTTGAACCCTATGTTACTGTGGGCCTGTGCCATATGTCAGACTCTCCGATGCCGATGTTATGACACAATACTTTATTTTAGTCCCGAAACATGTAATATCTTCTCATAATGGCCGGGTCTGTCACTCCGACATCATTTCACACAGCCGAGTGGGTGTAACATAACAAAGATCTGTTAGCAATGGAGTACTGTATAGGTGGTTGATGTTTCTTGTTGTCCCAACATCTCTAGTGCATTATTGGCGGTGCTACCCAGATAGCTAGGATGGTTTATGAGTAACTGACTATGGAGTAGTTTTAAGCGACAGTGGTGAATCAAACCATTTCTTATTTGCTAATATTTTATTTCTGGAACAATTACTTTCTGGATTCTGCTTTCAAAGCTCATTTTGGCCAAACGACAGGTTGTCATGTAGTATATAATACTTAATTTATAATCGATATATTACTTTTACCATCCAATATATATATTCTTCCCGTAAAATTGTAAGAAATTTTACATTGTGTTTTTATTCGAGTAATTAGTAGTCAAAGGTGACTTAATTTTTAGTCTAACAAACATTCTCTGCCTGATTGTCTTCCTAATAATTTGCTCAAACTCTTGTGCATATTGCTAAGAGTGCGGGAATAAAAATTCTTCAATTTGGATGTCAGCTAACTGGTAAAATCATTGAGAGGTGGTACCCATGACTCGGGTCTGAAACCTGTGCTTCCTTGACTTTGTGACGGCAGACAAATTATCTTTGTGACTTCCTTTGCTGTTAATAAAAAGCATAATTTACTGGTCCTAACGATGAATCTTGTGGCGGCAGATAATTGTAGGCAGCTTCATTGCAGATGGGAAAAAGCCCAAGTACATGCCTTCAGTTACCAAGTCTTCACTGAACATTTCTGGAACGGTGCCTGCAGCTGCTGACAGTAACCCTCTATCCCAGGACGTTTCTACTGACGGATCTGATGACAATGGCAGTAACCATATTGATCGAAACACAGGATCCTACGCCAACTCTAATCATCCTGGCCATCATAACATGCAAATGTACTCCCAAATGCATTGGCCTAACCCTGGTTCCAAGATGCTTCAAAACTAGCCATCCCGCTTATCATGATAGAGCCGTGACTGAGAGTCCAATTCCAAATTCTAACTCGTAGAAGATATTTTCCTCTATTTTTTGTGGCCGAATGTGTATTTATTCTAGGTTATACTACTCCCTTTACTCGTGTCACTCGTGTAAATGAGATTATCACTCTAATGGTAGTAGCTGAGGTTCTTTTCGGTCATGGTGGTAATCAGATGATTTCCTCGACTTGAAATGTAGGACTGGCACGAATCCATTTCTGCTCCTGACCAGGACATCTTTTGCCGATCTTCTGAGATCTGATCGAATTCGAATTACATGTACTAGATGCGTGGAAATTTTATTACAGGCTATGGTCCTACTCCGTATGACTATATATTAAATAGAATTTTTGAAAAGTTGGAGTCTCTAATTATTCAAAAAAATCTCGTTGTTATATCGGTTTTTCTATCATGTTTCCTTAAGGCACACGACAAAAACACGTTTTATTTTTAGACATTGTTTGGTTGATTTATCGCACCCCATTTTTACACTCAGTTTCGAGAATTTGATTCGCAACTTTTAGGTATCAAGTACAGCATCGACGAACTAATAATATCAGCATACCGCAAACTATTTGCAAAAAAAAATTATTTATCAATATTTTTGTATTTGCTTTATATTCAAAATAAAAGCATACGTATTAATTTAAAATGGATGACGGGTATATCAATCAAAACTCCGAAATTAACTCGAATTGAAACAATAACTCCAAGCTTTTCTTATTCCTACCCAAATTTGCTTAGTTTGTTAACTAGTCTAGATCCCGAGCAAATGTGCGGTACATATAGACCTTTTAATTTTTACTGTAATACTTATAAATTTTAGATTTATATTTCATGGATTTTTATATATATATAAAAAAAAAAAGTAATCTTAAAATTAATCAAGAGAATTGAGTAATTCATAAAGTATGTTTTTTTATGAATATATTTTAACTACCTCAAATTATTTTAATAGATTCTTTTTTAATCACGAAGTTAATAATAGGAATAATATAGTTTTATACCAATTTTGTTTTATTTTTATTAAAATATTATATTTTTAAGTTAATGATGAAAATATTATTCTAAATGAAAAATTAGTTTAATAAATGAAAATTTAATTTGTTTTCGTATATAAGCTTGAGCAGTCTCTTAGTATATAGAGGGGATGTAAATACCATGCAGTAAGAATTCTTTCGAGAAAAATAAAAGTTTATAACTTTTACAGTAACGATTCTTTTAGACCTTTAGTTAATTATTATAAAGTTTAATGTTATTAATGAAGAATTCATGACAACTAATGTTAAGTATTTTGACTAATGCAAATTTTATAAATCTCTATTAAATAAGCATTTTTCATTAATTAATAACATTAATTTCAAAAGAATCGTTACTCAAAAGTTATATACGTTTAATTTTCTAAAAGAGTTCTTACTACATTATAAATACGACAAAGATTATCGCATATTTCATTATTCATTCATACATTACTTACAAAATTATAATTATGGAGTCGAAAAAAACCTCGATTATCCTAACCCTAACACTCGTATTAGGGATGCTTCTACTAACAATTAGTGAAGCAAGATCTATAATTAGCAATAATAATAATAATAATAATAATTTTGAAGGAATTGCACCAATTTCAAATAATGGTGATCTTTATTTTAACCCATTAAAAATATGTGGGTATATATTAGGTGGCACTTGTACAAATCAAATATTTTATTATGTATTTGACAAGAAGGATAATATTAGTCCAAAATGTTGTAGAAAATTACTTGATATGGGAAAACAATGTCATCATCTTTTGACTGATCATACTCTTAAAGGTCAAGATTTTGAAGAACAAACTAAGGAAATTTGGAGGAGGAATAAAGAAGTTTGGAATTATTGTGTGGATTTGAGTTAATTCGGAGTTTTGATTGATATATTTGTCTTACGATTTTATGAAATTAATAATGTAATAAAAATATTGATAATAATATTGTTTTTTGATAATTTGTTTGCGGTATGCTGATATTATAATATTATTATGAATATAGATTTTTAGTTCGATATATCTGTTTTACGATTTTATGAAATTAATGATGTAATAAAAATATTGATAATAATATTGTTTTTTGATAATTTATTTGCGATATGCTGATATTATAATATTATTATGAATATAGATTTTTAGTTCGATATATCTGTTTTACGATTTTATGAAATTAATAATGTAATAAAAACATTGATAATAATATTGTTTTTTGATAATTTATTTGCGGTATGCTGATATATTATAATATTATTATGAATATAGATTTTTAGTTCGATATATCTGTTTTACGATTTTATGAAATTAATAATGTAATAAAAATATTGATAATAATATTGTTTTTTGATAATTTATTTGCGGTATGCTGATATATTATAATATTATTATGAATATAGATTTTTAGTTCGATATATCTGTTTTACGATTTTATGAAATTAATAATGTAATAAAATTATTGATAATAATATTGTTTTTTGATGATTTGTTTGCGGTATGCTGATATTATAATATTATTATGAATATAGATTTTTAGTTCGATATATCTGTTTTACGATTTTATGAAATTAATAATGTAATAAAAATATTGATAATAATACTGTTTTTTGATCATTTGTTTGCGGTATGCTGATATTTTAATATTATTATGATTATAGATTTTTAGTTCGATATATCTGTTTTACGATTTTATGAAATTAATAATGTAATAAAAATATTGATAATAATACTGTTTTTTATAATTTGTTTGCGGTATACTGATATTATAATATTATTAGGAATATAGATTTTTAGTTCATTTTCGAAGATGAGTGTAATACATGAAGTTTGAGCCAATTGATTGAGTGGAATACTCGAATCAATTAACAACTCATTTGTCTACCTTTGATTTTGGCACAACGATTGAGAAGAACGAGATGATTACATATGGATGGTGTCATTGAGTAATAAGTGGATAATAAGTTGTGGATGATCAAATTACTCTTTAAAAATATTTCAATATAGAAATGTAAATAAATGAATGAAATACTCATAAATGGAATAGGTAAACAAATAACCGGAACGAAGAGAGTACGATGTATAATATACGGGGTGGACTGATAAGTAAAATAACATTATTTTGTCAGGTCACTCAAGTCATACAATACGAGTAACATTTTTTTCATAGTGCCTACCTTTATTTTTTACACAAAGATTTAAACGAGAAAAAAGAATTAATTATAAATTTAGTGATTTTTTTTTTCCAGCTATCCAACCTATGTAGATGGTTGGATGTCCAGGAAGAAAAAAATGTCACTGTTTACGCAACGTAAAAATTAAAATAGAGACGAAAAATATAAACAAAACACCCAACAATGTAACATGTAAATAAATGATCCAAACGAAACAATAAAATTATTTTTTATAAATTTTTAGGTCGCTGAAATGAAAACTTAATAATAATTATTTTGTTCTCAGTTAAACTCAAATGTTTGACAAGCAAAAAGTATATTGAACATTGATTTTAAAAAATAATACTTCTTTTATCCTTGTCATTTGTTTACATTTTTAATCGTAAGGTATTTTAATCAATTGTTTACCTTTCTATTTTAAGAATGCATTAGATGAACAAATTGATCTTATACTCTCAATTGAGTCCATTTGTCATCTAATAATTGACTCACAACCCTCTTATTTTCTTGATCTTTGTGCAAGGTAAATAAATGACCAGAACGAGTAACTCTTTCTTTTCTGACTTATGTGAATAAATAAAACATAAAGAGTTCAACGTTAGTTTTATTAATCTGAATTAATTAATTTAAGCATATGCTATTAATAACATAATAAAAATCACACTAATTAACCTAATGCTCCTAAACAATTGTTACTACAATATTTACATTATATATATAAGCCGTAAATTCTCTTATATTTTATCGTTAATTCAAACATAACCTACTCATCTCGAATCAAAAGAAAAAAAAAATTATGGAGTCGAAAAAAACCATGATTATTGTAAGCCTAGCACTCGCATTATTAGGGTTGTTTCTAATTAGTGAAGCAAGACCTATAATTATCAATAATAATAATAATCTCGAAATAGCACCAATTTCGAATGGTGGCGATTATTTTTTCGACCCGATTAAGAAATGTGGGTACAAATTAGGAAATACTTGTACTGAACAAATATTTCGTTATGTGTTCGAAAAAAAGGGTGAAATTAGTCCGAAATGTTGTACCAAACTACTTGATATGGGAAAACCATGCCATCATCTTTTGACTGATTATACTCTTAAAGGACAAGATTTTGAAGAACAAATTAAGGAAATTTGGGGTAGGAATAAAAAAGCTTGGAATTTTTGTGTGGATATGAGTTAATTAGGAGCGAGTTTTGAATTTATAATACTGGTCTGCTGTTGATGGGTCGTCTCGTTTATTTATGAAATATGTAGTATGCTTTTATTTTGGTTATATAGCTAAGATAGAAATTATGATAATAATAATAATAATAAAGTTTTGTTCTACAAGTGGTTATTTGCAGTATGCTGATATTATAATATTTTTTTGATGGTTTAGTTATGTTTTATTTTTTTTCGGAAAATGCACGCGGAGTTTTCGAGGTTTGACATTTTGCCTGAAATACCCAATTTTTTATCCAGAAAACTTTAAGAGGTCATAACTCGTGTTTATGATTTCAGAAAGTGATAATTTTTTTTTTCAAATCGATCACCTTTCCGAGAACTACGATTTGAAAAAAAAATTATCGTATTTGGATCCCGTGGCTAGGAGTTATTGCGTGCCAAAAGTTTTTTGACCGAACAAACTTTGAGTGATCATATCTCTTGGTCACGAATTCCAAACTCAACAACTTTTTTCTCAAGTCGTAGTTCTCGGAAAGATGATCAATTTGAAAAAAAAATGATCACTTTATGAACTCGTAAACAGGAGTTATGGCTTCTTAAAGTTTTTCAGATAAAAAAATTGAGTATTTCGGGCAAAAAAGCAAACCTCAAGAAGATCGTAGCTTTTCTTGTGGTTAATATCATTTTTATTAGAAGATCGTAAACAGTAATATAAACTGTGTTATAAGAAAAATTTATAATAATGTCGAAAAGAAAGATTAGTATAATGTGAGGAGAAAAAAATGTACATACCAAAATGGGATTTAGAGAAGATAAGTGTCGTAGACATGTCTTGATTGCGAGAAAAAAGAACATACATCGGATGTACTACCTTATACTTTATTTGTTTTCGAGCATATGTGTAACACCCGCAATTTAGAATTTAAGTTTTAAAAATAATTTAATAAGTTGTTTAAAATAAATTACGGTTCAATCGTATTTTTGGGTAAGGATAT
>VHZZ01000003.1:363393-383594 GCA_009801015.1 Silene noctiflora
TAGACTCCAAAAGTGTTTTAAAAATCCCATATTTCCGCTACTTATCTTTTAAATTATGTTATAATTTGGTGTCTTAAATAGCGGGGTGTCACAATATGAGTATTTTTTCTGAGCTTATTACCTCAAATTTTATTGTTTTTGAGTTTTATTTTAATTTTTTGAGCTTAATGTGTAAATGAATGAACTCATAAACTTTATAATAAAACTCAAAAATTTCAAAACAAAACTCAAATTTTTTATTATAATGCTTAGAAACTATAAAACTGGTGGTAGTACATCGGATATATAATCTACTTACGGATTGATTGCCTAAGTCTAATTTTTTTATTAATCATTTATTTTCGAATAATATTATGTATATTTTTTAAACGTGTTATTAAGAATAAACCATTAGCGTGAATTTGTACATGAGGACACTTTCGTATATTTCGTAGCTTTTAGGTGCCTTTTATGACGAAATTATGCCTTCAAGATATCTTAGTCGATATTTATTTATTTGTTTTATTTTTATTTATTTTTTCACAATCAATCAATTGTTTAGAGATTAGAGAAGAATTAAATCGGTAAGAGGATTATATATCTGATTTACTACCACCAATTTTATAGTTTTTGAGCATTATAATAAAGTTTTTGAATTTTATTTTAAAAATTATGAGTTTTACTATAAAGTTTTTGAGTTCATTCATTAAAATATTAAGCTCAAAAAATTATGATAAATCTCAAAAACATTACATAAAAACTTAGTTAAATTTGATTTTTGACGGAAAAAAAATTAAAATGTAACTAATAAACTTTAATAAGCTCAGAAAAAATACACATATGCTCAATAACAAATAAAGTTAAAAGTAATAAGCTGAGAAGAAATACACGTATACTCCAAAACAAGTAAAATTTGATATAATACATCCGATGTATGTTATTTTTTCTCGAATTAAATCTCCGAACTTCAAAAAAGGTTTGGGCGTGGACTTTAAAGTCAAAATCAACCCCATGAAGAAACCCCACAGCCCCACTCTACCACCTAATCCGTACCTTGTACCCGGGCAACTAAATTTAAATTTAAATTACTGTATTTTAAAAATCACAAATTCTAGTTGAAAACGGACACTATCCGTCACAAGGTGAAGACGGATAGTACCCCTCTCATAATATGTAAGTAATACTATCCATGAAGTGCTCCATTTCTCCCCACTTGCCTTATTGTGAGAGGACATCCGTCACAAACAAGACGCTTTGTTTAAAAATAAAATTGAAACTTGACTTACCCAAATTCTTATTTAAGACTGATCTCTCTGTCTTAATTTAAGATATTTCTTTACCCTTTATTAGAAATAAGATATACTCAAATAAGATGATACTTGACCCGTTTTATTTGATGTTAAGACAGATACGTTCATCTTAAAGAATACTAACCGAGTTACAGATCGACTTGTTTCAACTTGATTTTTTTCATATCCGTATACCAACTTTATCCTAAAAACCTTATCAGGACAATACCGATATCAAAACATATTTAATACCGAATTAATTCTTGTTAACCCTAAATCAACTCGGTTAGAATCGAATAAAAGATACCCGAATAGACATTTATCCAACATCAAGTAGGTCTCTAAATACACCAAGTACACTCAAAAAAAGAAAACGGTTCTAAAAGTAATAAAACAGGTACATTAATACTTTGTATAAAATAGTTTACTAATAAAAATAGCGACAAACACGACAAATATCATACGAGGTGATATTTATGACCCGATGTTTGGTAACTCATCTGATAAAATCGTACGAGCTAGCAAACATCTTCGAACACAATATAAAAGGTAACCCATGAGTATTTAGATCAACTGGCAAAGCCCTGAGAACGCAGCAGTGTTGAAACTCATGAGGGAAAACTTTACCGCCCTAGTGATCCTACCCGGCTCGAATCCAGATTAAACCGGATGGTTTACACCAAAAAAAATATAAAAGGTTGATAAAGTCATACAAAGTGATATTCATAATCGAGTTCAAATATCGTCAGCCTTAAATCTACCTTTATGGCATTTCCTACCCAAAAAATTCAAAAATTCTAAAAATAATTACGAAATAACACAAAAAAGTTCAAAAAAGTAATACGTAATATCTCGCTAACTTAATAAGAAATCGTCTCAATCCGAAGATCAGTGTGTACAAAATCTGGCTAATTTGTAACCTTCTACATCCATGACCCACCCCATATTCAAGCAGTCCTATTATAAATAGGAAATCAAAGGAAGCCAAAAAAAAATCAAAAGAAAGAAAGGTGTGAAAAATGCTTGGGATTTTGGAATTTTGTAAATTTTCCAAAATGTGTAGAAAAAGTATGCATGAAGTTGAAGCAAGCAAGATAATACTCCATAATATTGAGTGAATAAAAACCCAACATTTTCATAATTTCTTATAGCATTAAATTAAACTACATAGTTATAAAAAGGTTTGATCTTTCTCTCTTTTATGTTAATAATGAGTTTAATTACTTAGAAAGTTATATAATCATGTTGTTTTTACCCCTTTTGAATTAAAGTTATGATCTTTATTTGTTATGTTTGATTTTTACTGTACAATTTTGTGTTTTTTTAGTGTTTTAGGTTTGAATTAATAATGGGTTTGATTCATTTCTGTGTATTTCTTAAGAAAATTATTGAATTTGGTGATTTATTATGTTGTTTTATTTAATTTTGTAGGGTTTTTTTTTGAACTGAATTTTGCTGGGTATTGGGTTTTTGATTAAGATAGGGTAAGACTGCGTATATCCGACTCCATCCCCTCACAATTTGCGGCGGGAGTCATTGCTGGGTATTGGGTTTTTGATTAACATAGGGTAAGACCGCGTATATCCGACCTCCCTACCCCTAATTTGTGAGAGCCATTGCTGGCCTGCTGGGTATTGGGTTTTTGATTAAATTATTTAGTGATTAATCAGCATTAATTCTTGGTGACGATATCGGAAATTTTAATTTTTAGCTTGCTAATTGGAGATGTTTAGTGGGTTGTTATGTTGATTGACTAGATAATGCTATCAATTTTTTATGTGGTTTACATTTTTCAGGAATGTATTTTTAATGTTTGATTAGCATTATATTTATTTGATTAATGCGTGGTTAATTAAGTTTTATGGTGTGTGCCTGTGTGGTATTCGTGCTTGTAAATTAATCGGAGAATCAACTTGGGATTTGGGAGCATTAATTTAGGATTGTTTATATTTATAAGGATCTTATTAGAGATGATTTTTTTTTTTTCCGGTTTATTGTGGCCGAAGATTGATGTAAGTTTAAGGTTGTCTGGAGTTATTTAATTAACATACATTTGTGACATGATAACGATTAACGAGTGCTCTTTCTCCTTTTGCGGTTCCATGATGTTTGTGAGATGATTGTCTCATCTCAATTTCGTTGTGTCTAAGTGCTTACTATTCAGCATTTTGCGAAACCGGGGTACATTTTGGTTGTGGGCGTTCTGATTTTTATAATCATCACATTCCCAAAATCCAGCATTTTCCAGCATTTTTTGGGTTATGCAACTCCGGAATGGTGCCTGTGGTTCTTTGGTTTTTCACCCATTATCAACCCCAGAAATTGGCTTGTAGCTATTATCAAAGTATTACCAATTTATTTATTGCTTTAAGGTCGGAGAAAGGTGAATTTCATATGCAAATGCTGCAAGCTCACTTGTGAAAAACTGGTCAACCTGATTGTCTCATGGTAGATATACTCTTGAACTGCATTTCATTTTACAAAATTGCTGAAGTAAGTTGTAGTTCTTGAAAATGTTCTATGACCAATTCTAGACCAATGTTGCGTGGTCCGGTTTTCAATTCAAGTCTGTAGCATGAGTTACAAATACATTTCACTCTGGCGACCTAGTTCTCGAACAACTTCTTTCCAGTATGGATTATTTGGATTAAGGATCAGCTGACTGAACCCCTAACCCGTTCAAGCATGCTCTATAAGATTTCTTAACATTTCTTAAAGTTACTATATGGTCTATTTAAGTTCTCATGTTGCGTTTTGTTCATCTGATGCAAGTCTCATAGCTTCTTGCTGGATTCTGCTCTTGTTTTTTAGTTTTCTATTCGCCTTATCCTCTTATGATAGATATGTCACACACAAAGGGTGTTTAGTTTCAATGAATTGGCCATGCTGTTCTTGAGCCATGGAAGTGCTTGCATTTGGCTTGTTTGGGCGGCTGTTTGTACCTATTGGTCTATGTTCTGACACATTGCAAATAATCTTACTTAATGAAGATTTTGTTGAGGCAAAACAACAAGCTCGTTGATGTTTGATTTTGTTTTATTCTATTTCAGTGTGCACCATATGAATACAGAAAGAAGGAAGTGTGATAATTGTTACTGAAAATGACAGACTCCAATATCGCACATTCCGATGTTACCAAGGAAATTCATGACTTGCTGAAGCCCGAAATTGGATTTAGTGACAAAAACCTGCCAGCCACTGATTCTCCGAGAAGGTCTGAGGGAAATGAATGTTTGAATACTGTTACACCTGTTGCAAATGTACAAGAATCTCTGTTACAGGGACGAACTATAAGTCACGGCGATGGATTGGTCTCACTAGAGGAATTGGTGGATGTATGTTCATTTTTATCGCTTTCTTTCCCTCTTATTTTCAATTTTTCAGTACTACATGTCTCTGCTTATAGTTCATTTTGCATTTCTGAATTTCTTGGCTCTTAAGATAGAATTTAAATACCGTTACCTTTGGTTGTTAAACCCCTCCGCAAGTTCCGCTGAGTTAGTTGACAACAGCGAGTAGGAGGGTTAGTCAAGATAGAATTTCATGCTGGTAAATGGCACGTATAATATCAATGGACTTGTTTTTTTGCACACTCTTATTGTTTGTCATCGTATTTGTTAAATGTAAGATGCCGAGGTTTTTATGAATTTGAATATGGATACTTCATGTGTAGTTTTTGGGCTGTAATTCCAGCATACAGGGTTAGTCAAAGTAATCATCCCTTCTCTTTAAATTTGTAACATCTGGGTACATGTAAACTGTAAACGTGAATGGAAGTTCAGTTCTAAGAATTTTTTGATATCACCGCTTATCATTTCGGTGTTCCATTGTTCAGACGTTTCAAGTCTTGTTGTATATGGGTTTCAAAAACGTCTGATTCGTTCGTCTCTCCGCCATTCCTTAACTTAATCAGTGTTCCTTTCTGCTGTTTTGTTGTGTGCGTTTACGAGCATAGTGATAGAGTTGTTCAGGTGCCACGATGCTTGTTACCTCCACAATGAACAGTTTTTTTATTTATATTCTTTTCCCCGTTCGATGTTGTAATTGTGCATGGTAAATTGGTAATGACTTCATGTTCCATTCTGAGACAGGTTAAAGTATGTGATATTTGTGGTGACGCTGGGAGGGAGGCATTGCTGGCACTCTGTAGTGTGTGCAGTGATGGAGCCGAGCATACGTAAGTCATTGCTTAAGTATATATTTGGCTGCATAGCTCATCACTTAGTTTCTTTGCCTTTCATTCCTTAAATTTTCTTACAAATTAAAAAGCAGTATTCAAATTATTAAGAATGGTTGTTGTCATGTTTATTTCAACCTCAAGTGAACGAATCGTTGTGGTACTTACTAGTCGATTTTTGTATGTGCGAAAGTTGAGTACCAACTAGGCAACTGCCCATTGATTTCTGAAGGGGGCTAATATTGTGGTAGATTCTCCTCCACAATGCTTGTGGCGGCTTCAACCACGAGGCTTCTCTCATTTCCTTGCTCCTCCCTCAGCTTTGGTGCCGCATACTCCGTTTCTCAAGATTCTGGATGTTGAATAATGATATATGAATTTTAAATTTTCACCCGAAACATAACTAAAATCAGCATCTGCTATATATACTATACTGTATGATATACAGTTAACAGTCTTGACACTTGCACAACTTGAATTCTGATGTTCTTTTTTTTTTCTCCCCTGATTTTTCCTGCTGTAATCCTATCAGTTATTGTATGCGCAATAAGATGGACAAAGTTCCTGAAAATGGTTGGATGTGTGAAGAGTGCATTGGAATGCAAAACCCCCCGGTTCAAACTGAGGCTGTAGCTGGGAGAGTAGGCAGTGCTTCAAACCCATCATCTTCAAAAGAATTAAGTCAACCTTCCCCCAGAAAAAGTTCTATTGTTCTGCAAGCTGGTGAGCCTAGCATTAAATATTTCCGTAAAACTGGTAGCTTATCTGGCTTGAGGCGTGGGCCTTCCATAGAAATGGGATCAGCATCAAAGAAAAGAAAACTTGAGCAAAGTATTCATCCATCAAAGGCTCGTACTTCTTCCATGAAGAGCATATATAAGGAGAAAAGTGCAGCTCCCCTGGTATCTTCTTTTGGTGAAAGGCTAGCTAAAAGGGCATTTGAGCCGACATCTTCATCAGGCCATAGACCACTGAAATCTGAAAAGAGTTTTTGTAGAGGCGAGTGATTGTTACTATCACATATAGTGTATATGGATTGACAATTGTGAAATGACATGTTGATGCTGATAACTCCATGCATTTCTCTTTTATTTTCAGGAACCCCGTATAAAAGAGAAACAGATGACGTTTCAAAGTCGAAGGTGAAAGTGCAGCAATCCAAGGACGTTCTCCTCCCAAGGATAGATACTGCAAAGGAAAATGCTTATAATAAATTGGGAAAAAAATTTCCGGACAAAAAGTTTTTAAAATCTTCGTCATTTGCTGGCTCAGCTACTTCAGATTTTCCAAATCCACTGATCTCTTCCGTCATAAAATCAAGTGATCTAGAATGCGGAGTTGACAGAGGCTTAACTAAAAATGTTCACGTGCCTGAGAAGAAGACCACTCGGTGTTTATCATCTACCAGGTCTTGTTCAATGAATGTTCCCTCTTCTAAGACGAGAGTCGTCTCAGAGGCTGCTAAGACAATGCTTATTTTGAATAAGGCGGCCATCCAAGCCTGTGAAAATATTGATGTTAAAACATCCGACACCCTTGCTGCAGAAGGGAAAAAAATCGACTCCCTTGGAGAAAAACTGGCATCCAATCATTCGAGCGATGCTATCAGTTGTCTCAAGAAAGATGCCAACTCTTCTCCTGGCTGTAGACGAAACCATCCCACCTTGAAAGCTAACCTCAATAATTCTAGCAAGGACAATAGCCACTCTTCAGCTGCCTCTGAAAAGGTTCTCCGACATGAGCTACACGCAGTGAAACCCATGGCAACACTTGCTCCTGTAAAAAATGTTCCTTCTAGATCCTCTGCTGTCCCTGCTGCTGAGTATATTTGGAAGTATGATATTTTATTTTAGTTGATCATTTATCTAAACGAGTCATTATTTTCATTTCCAATAGTCAAGACCTCACTAGTCTCTGAATGAGAAACGATGGAATTAGAAATGGAATAAAGCAAAATAACTCAATAATTTGGCTGCATTTTTTATGTTATAAAGTAGTAGGTCAGTCAATGCTTTTCTTGATGCAATTGCATTTACCTCATTCCAAAACAACCTCTTTGTGCTTGTAAGACAAGGGTAAGGTTGAATGCTTCCAACCCCTTAATACTCGCCATTGGCAAAGGCCTTTAGAGCACTAAGTTAAGTTGGTGGGGTTGTTCTTAATGTTTAATTGTGTCATGTTATATTGGATCGGAAAAGCTTTGGTTTCTTCCGCGACTTACTCTCTCTCACTTGAGTTATCAAGGTCTAATCTTAGTTTTTGAAACATACTGATGTAGGGGTGGATTTAAATTGGAGAAAAGTGCACGACTTCCAAATTATTGTAGTGGGGTACAAGCACATGTGTCGAGTTGTGCATCATCCAAGATACATGAAGTGATTCTGAAGTTTGGCCCTAAACTTGAGTTCAAAGAAGTATCAAGGTCGGAAACCTGGCGTACTTATTTCCCAAGAAATTGTCCTACAGAGGAGGATATTGCTCTCTACTTTTTTGCTGAAGATATGCAGAGGTTTGTAAAAGCTCTAAATCCCCGTCTTCATAAATCAATAACAACTTTAAAGTTCCTGCATCTGATTTGTCTTTTTCATACCAGCTATCGAAGAAGTTACAAGGTTTTGCTAGATGGTATGATGGGTAAAGATCTAGTTTTGGAGGCCAGTTTTGATGGTATTCAGCTGCTAGTTCTCCCTTCCAGCTTGCTACCTGTGTCATCACAGCGTAAGTGTCCCGCTTGATACGTAAACAATTGGATTACTCCAATGCATATTTCATCTTTCATGTGTCATAGAAATGCACAGATAAAATAATGGAAGTCCAGACCAATATCTTGGGCTCACCAAGCAATATTTGAAATAAGCAATCTATACTAGCTTATTTTACGGAAAAATATTGGAAAGTTTTTTGGTTTTCGAAGAGTGTATTTACTTGTGGAAAAAGAGGTAGTCGTTGAAAGAGAATGTAGGCCTTAATTCAATACATGGAAAGAACAACTTAATTTAAAAATCTCAATGGGGTAAAGATTAATGCATTCACAAGTGTTTTTGAAGTTACTGCCACATTGGTTGCATCGTCTCATGACGTTATATTGTGACAACCACATGAACTGCGACCGTTGCCACATTTTAATCCACATGATTTTTCATGTAATTAGCGTCAATTCTCCTTTTCATTTAAGTAACCTTTTTTTAGGGAAGCCATAAATTCCCGGGTAAAAAGTACGGAGCAACGGGATTTTATTATAGTTGTACAGCATTGCCCTTCTATGTGGCCCACTGATTGAACAAATTGCATGGATAAAAGGGCATTTAAGGCATTACACACATAAATCCAGTGGCTTAATACAATTCGTCCGTGCTTTTATGTGTACCCTTTTTTTATCCCCAATTTCATTATAATTTCATTTTCAGGATGGAATTCCCTCTTTTATCTTTGGGGTGTTTGTAAGGCGAGAAAGGTTGAAGATCAGAGTCCTCGCCTCCCTGGCTTGAATGTTGCAAAATCAAGTCTAGATTTGTCCACACCTGTTACCAATAGATCACCCAGCAAATGTATTTCTACAGTAGAGGATGGAAGTTTCTCTGCATCTCAGACATCACACAATTCCATACAAGGACCAGAGACTGTTAAACCATTGCTACTGCAATCCTCGTCTTTGAACAAGTCAAGCTACAAAAGTTGTTATCATGACACATCTTCAATCAAGTGTTTAGGAGTACTAGAAGAAATCGACATGAAACCTGATACTGCCCAATCTGTCTATGATCTTAAAGAAGAGACTTCATTTTGCAGGGCATTGCATTCTGATAACATGCTGGTAAGTTCGGTGTTCACCCTCCATGGCTTGACTTCGCATCCTGATACTGTCCAGTCTGTCTATGATCTAACAGAAGAGACTTAGCAGCTTGTTAGAGTTCACTGCAAAATTTATTACGTAAATATTGCCTTACATTTCTTCTAAGGGAATCAAATACTCTTTAAAATGATACTGTAAGATGTCTGAAAATCGAGTTTTAACCCCAGTCATGAGTACCACGAGTTTACAATTCAATAACTTGACGAAAGCCCGTAAAGAACCTCCAACTTTAGAACGATATTCAAAGTTCTAATTGACGGTTTTTTCTTTTTTCCTGTAAAATTCAAGCTTTACTTTATTTGCCTGATATTGTTTTTTACATTCGCAGGAAGGAATTCAAATTGATCATCAAAATATAAACTGCACGAGCAAGGCGGCTATCTTTCCATTTGGTCAGGCAAATGAAGATAATATGGTCTCTTTAGCCATAAACAGTGGAGGAAATGGATTCTACTCCGACAAATTTCACTATGGACCAGATGTTGCAAGTCACAGCTCCTTTTCTATTGATTCAGGTCCATCTGGTTCTTCTGACGGGTGTGCCAGGTCAGACGAAAAACACAAAGAACAGTCGGAAAAACCTTCAAGCTCCCAGTCTCTGAGTCTGGACCTTTGCTTAGGCTTCAACTCACAGCCAGAAGAACAGGTCGACAACCTGGATCTAATGCTTGGCTTTCCAGATAAAAGTCAACCCGAACCTTATACCAAGATTAGAAACGCTGGAGACAGGAACATGTCGCTGTTTCTCTCACTTGGTATGCGATGTTCAAATGCATGAAAATATAACCTCTTGGTGATCGGAACATGTACAATGGTCGGTGAAGACGATGCTTTGTTTGTGAAGGCTTTCCTGCCACAGGAGTTTAGGTGTATAACTCATGTCATGTAAATAGTATAGACTCTACACGAAAGATAGATGACATAATAACAGGTAGGTGCTCGTGTAGATACCGCTTACTAGTAGAGTGCTAAGAGTAACAGCTAAGTGAAGGCAAGGACAGTTTGAACTCGGGAAGTGAAGTGTCTCTTTGAGAAATATACAAAGATGTTATTAATGGCATTTACTGCTGTTTATATTCATTTCCCTTCGCCTTTTTTATTGAAACACCCCGGATCAGATGTTTCTGCTACCAGATCGGGATGTTGAAACCCATAATTGATCCAGGGTATTCGACCATCAAAATTGACCTCTATGAGAAAAGCTGTTAATGCCACTCTTCGGCCTTGCAGGCACGGAAGGCCAGTCAGGTGCGCATGTGTTAAAAGCGGCCGATTGGCAGTCCATTATGAGTGTGTTGGATTTTTATTTTCCCGATTCTTGTCGAGTTAGAAAGGGTGAATCAGACCGGATTAACAGGTTTGAACTTGTTATTGGGATTGCTCGGCGAAGACTCTTCCAAGTTTGATTCTTGTCGATTCAAACGAATTTCATACCTTTAATAAAAATATAAAGCATATATACCTTAATTAAATGTTGAAATTGACTAGAACCGAGGAAATATTAAATACGAAAGTAACGTGTGTTATACACTTAACCAAACCACGAGTCATAACTGATTTAAATATGTTAAAATGGAAATGGAATTGTGATAGGTCTTTAACTTAAAAATCGCCTTAAACAAAACCTACTATAATCTTATATACTCCGTAATAACCTAGTGTAAAATCGCCGTAATACTAAAGAAAAATAATTATAACTAAATCGTAAAATGATTACAAATTGTCGAAGATGAATCTTTACCTAGTAATTTTAGGGAAAGAGAATCTTCAACTTTTAATAAGTATCTCTAGAGTCATTTTCATTGATCGGAGAATAACAAATTTAATTTCTGATATATTTTTCTGAGATTCTTGCATTATTTATAAATGACAGTCTTTAGACTGTCAGCTACCCTACCACTAGCCCACCAAATCCCTTGCATTCAACTGGTGGTGTTTGTTGGTGCAGGAAAAAAAAAAAAAAAAAAAAAAAAAAAAAAAATACGAAAAAAAAAAACTCAATAAAATTGGGGTCTAAAATTACCTCATCTTCTATACAAGGTTCAATTCTTACCCACATCTATACTTTTTCCTTCACATTTTATTTGTGGTTCTAATTTATGGTCATGATGATGATATGAATATATGATTCTGGGTTGCTTGATTATAATTTATCCCTTTTAATTTGTATTTTTATGTTATAGATTCAATTTGTTAAATTCCCAATTAAAATGGCATTGATTTGATTACAAAGATTCATACTTTATTGCAATTTTCGTATATATAGAGTTTATGCATAGATGGTAAATGTTCATTTGATTGTTTTATATTGAATTTATAGAGTTTTGGTTAATTTTGAATTTGTGAGTTATGGCATTGTTTTTCTCTTACTTGAGACGGTCACAAGTTATGACGGCATTCACAACCGATTTAAATGATGTTGAAAAGGAAAGGGGTTATGAAACGTCACAAGCTTGTGACCGTCACCGGGAAGACTTGCTGGTGTTTTTGATGAAGTTTGTACTTTGCTTTTCAGATTGTATATTCTGATTAATTGCATTGGAGGATTGTTTCTGGTGGGAGCTTTTGAGTTCTTTGTGATCTCATTTTGGTGGGTTTGGAATAATTTTTGGTAAGATTGAATTTTGGTTCATAAGTTTCATGTTTGTTCTTCTGTTTTCTTGCTGTTAACTTTGATCCTCTGTCTCGGCTGTAAGTGTCGGGCACGATACAATGTTGCTGTGTTGGGAGTGTTTCAGACACGCGACCAATGTGAAGTGTTGGAGTAACATAGCTTTGATCCAAATGCTGTGGTTATCTTTTGGTTTAGCTTATTATGTCATAATGGTAGGATGGTAAATTACAGATGAGTGTTCTATGCTAAATGTGTTTAGCTACTTTTAAGGTTGACATTTCTCAGCTCATCAGAAAAGAATGAAAAGAAAGGTCTCTTTTTAGTAAAACGAGTGCATTTGGGTCATAGAATGATTCGTGTTGGGAACAATGCAGAATTTGGAAGAAGCAAGCTATTCCTGTGTCTATGCTTGTGTTTTGTAGTTCAATGTTGAATGTTGGTTGCTTGTATCAATGTGCATTTAGTTTTTACCGTTGTCTGCATGTTGGGAACTTGCTTTGCTGTAAAAGTTTTGATGAGATGATTTTACATTGGAAGCAGTTTATGAGAATGATTGATTCTTAGTCTAACATTAGCATGCTATCATTGTGCATTTAGTTTTTACCGTTCTCCTCAAGCGAATTGCTTTGCAATAAGAGTTATGATGAGACGGTTTACATTGGAAACAGTTTATGAGCATGATTGTCCTGTTTATCAGTTCTAGGTGGAAAGGTTGCTTTTGTGGGGTGTTAAAATGGAAGTGCTACTGGAGTACTGGGCTTTGTAATATCATTGGGAAATCCTCTTCTTGGATTGGATAGTCTATCCTTATCAGTAACGTAGGCCTTAGTTCCTTTAGGGTCCGTTTGGATTGAGTGAATTGGAGAGAAAGGGAGGGGAGAGAAAAGGAGGGATTCATTTTCCTTTGTTTGGATACAAAATATGGAAGGAGGGGAATGGAGGGGGAGTGAAATGAGGGGATTTAATTTCTCTCCTATTGAACAAACCATAATCTTTCCATGAGTGGCAAGATTTGGAAGGAAAACTTTGTTTGACCTCTCATCTCCCTCCTTCCTCCCCTTCCATTTCCATTATCCATAAGCATAATCCATCCATTCCTCCATCACCCTCCTTCCCCCCCTTCCATTTCCCTCTCATCATTTTTGTTATCCAAACAACCACAATTCACTCCACCTCCCCTCCCCTCCCCTCCCCTCACTCCACCTCCCCTCACTCCCCCTCCCCTCCCCTCCCCTTCCCTCCCAAAACTGTATCCAAATAGACCCTTAATGTCGGCCTTAGTTCCTTCGATGTAATCAGAAGTATAATCTAAAGATGTTGTCCCCGAGTCCCTTGCAGGAGTTTTTGCATTAGCCTTTCAAGATTGATTATAGTGGAATGGATTCATGATAGAGTTTTAAATGAGCTTCTTTATCACTGGTTGTTCATGTATCCGATAATAAGCTCTTCAGGCTGTACTGTTTTGTAGGTCCATGCTTGACAATGCTTCATACTTCTTACTCGTTTGTTATCTTTTGGGGAAAATGTTGATTTACAAACTTTTGAAAGATTTACCGTTTACCCGATTTCCTTGTTCTTTTTTTCCTGGATTCAGTTGTGGCCATGCTTGAGATGTTTTCATCTTTTTGCCAAAACTCCCTACTCATCATGGCTGGTTAGAATGTTCGACCTTGTTAAGGGGCCGACTACATTGCTTAAGGTCATGCCTACAAAGTTGTAACTCGACCTAGATAACTCGTGTCAAGTTATATGTCAGTTTTGCCAGATCTACGTAGGAGCATAGGACATACCAAAATGGAAAACATAATATATTGGTTTAGATGAGATACTTATTTATTGGAGTTGGCATTTGTGCTGACTTCTCGTTGTAATTCAGAGATGGGAGACGTAGCAAAGGACTTAACAGCAGGGACGGTTGGAGGTGTTGCTCAGTTGGTAGTTGGGCACCCTTTTGACACAATCAAAGTCAAGCTCCAAAGCCAGCCCACTCCTGTTGCAGGCCAACCTCCCAAATACACAGGAGCCATGGATGCTGTGAGGCAAACAATAGCTGCAGAAGGTCCTCGGGGTTTGTACAAAGGTATGGGGGCCCCACTTGCTACCGTGGCTGCATTCAACGCCGTCCTCTTCACAGTTAGGGGACAGATGGAAGCTTACTTGAGATCAGCGCCAGGCGTACCCCTCACTGTCAGTCAGCAAGTTGTTTGTGGCGCTGGTGCCGGAGTTGCTGTCTCTTTTTTGGCTTGCCCTACAGAATTGATTAAGTGCAGGTAAGAAGAGACAACTTATCCTTCACTGATTTGATCTTTTCCTTAATTCTGATTTGGATGTGATGCCAACATGTCAATTTACGTCAAAAGCAGTCTTTTTCCTGACCTCATACTCCCTCCGTTCAATCATTTAAGGCAATTGCACAAGAGTATAAGAGTTAAGAGCGACATTAACCATGTGGTAAATGGACTGAAATACCCTTAAAGTCAGATATATAGATACATTACTGGGCCATTTTAAAGAATAATGTGTGAAAAGTAGGCAGTATTTTTGCATTGATCGTTATATGTAGCGACAAATTATTTGGAACATTATTTTGACCATAACTCGTAGTATACCAATCATACATGGATAAAGAGCGTGGATATCAGACACCCATTTCATCATGCAAAGCAACAAATTCGTCTTCATTGACCTTGTGCGACAAATTATTTGGAAGTTTGGAACGTTATTTTGACCATAACCCATCTTGTTTTTTCCGTTTTGAGATATTATTAGATCGAAAATTCTTGAGTAGACCGTTCAATCTCGGGTACATCAATGTTTGGTCTTTCTCAACCCAAATTCGTCTTCATTGATCTTGTGCCCAATTTCTATAATTCTACCTACATTTGTCGTCTATACTAACTGCTTGTTCCTGACTCCTTGATTTTTTTTTAAATCAGGCTACAAGCGCAGAGCTCGATGTCTGGAGCAAGTGCAATAAAGTACGGTGGGCCAATAGACGTAGCGAAGCATGTTCTTTCAGAAGCAGGCGCAAAGGGACTCCTGAAGGGCTTAGGGCCGACTCTGGCACGTGAAGTCCCAGGCAATGCTGCAATGTTTGGGGTATATGAGTTAGTGAAGCAGTACCTTGCTGGTGGCCAAGATACCTCCAGCTTGGGCCGAGGCTCTTTGATTTTGGCTGGAGGCTTAGCCGGGGCATCTTTCTGGGGTGCAGTGTACCCTACTGACGTCGTGAAGAGCGTTATTCAAATCGATGATTTCAAGAACCCCAAATATTCAGGTTCGTTTAACGCTTTTAAACAGATATTGGCTTCCGAAGGTGTCAAAGGGTTGTACAAGGGGTTCGGACCTGCAATGGGTCGGAGTGTACCCGCTAATGCAGCTTGCTTCTTGGCCTATGAAATTACTAGGTCTAGTTTAGGTTGATTCTTTGTTTTTTCCTTGAAATGCACTCATTGTTATTGACAATTCTTACAAGTTACAATATCTCACTCTTTAATTCCTTTTCAATCATAATTCTATGATTAATGATATCGACATGCACAAATTCTTTTTTAAGAACTTCAACAATAAAACAGGTCATTCGATCTCGATGAGATAAAAATCAGAATGCCTCGAAAATCGGAAACTCTTATCTCATCCATATATGGGAGACCAACTGGTCATACTGCAATATGACGGCATGGTTGATATTGGAGCGGTATCAGAAGCTTCTATAATGCCATATCCAAAGATATAATTCAGTTGGTCTTGCTTGTGACGGTTACAAATTATGACGGCACAAATGTTACCACTTTAGATAAAATGTAACCATCAATTTTCACATTTTCTCATTAAAATGGTCACATTTTGGGTCCGTCACAAATGAGAAATGCCAGATATAATGTCCGTGATCGAGATTAAATCTAAATTAAACTAAAAAAATCCCTCTGTATTAAATTTAAACATTATTAATAACTTACAAAGCCCTTTTGTAGGACCAGTAGTGGCCCTTATTTGTCTTACACCCTCCCTCTCGATCCCGATCCCGGTCATTTGTTGTTCTTTTTTATTTTTGGGAGTCGTGAATTGTTGTCATTTCTATTTTAAGAATGAATTTGATCATTTACATTCAATTTGGTCCACTTGGCATTTAGTAATTGGTCATCTCCTCTTTCATTAGTCTTTGTGTCAAAACTAAAAGACAATAAATGACCGGGACGGAGGGAGTAATATTTATGTTGGGTGTCATTATTAGATGCTTAATCACTAATGTGATACCAAAAGCCTTATAATCAAAAGTCAACATCTATTGCCCTAAAAAAGTATGAGCCTAGGAGCAACTAGAATATTAGAAAAGACAAAAAAAAAATTAAAAAAAAAATAAGGGGGCCCTTAATAAATATAATATAAATAAGGTACAAATAAAATGCATAGAAAAAAGTGAAATATTTGTGTTAAATGCTCAAGTAAAATGATATCTGGGCCGTTCTAATGTTACGACGGGGATTAAGTGAAATATTCATAGTACATACTCCGTATTTCAATACTTGTGATACTTTTAATTATCATAATCATACTTAATAACTCATTATTTTAATTGTTTATGTTACTTATTAACTTGAACTCCATTAATTTACTAACATAAATAGACTTTGGACTCAATTATTTTCAATATTATCCTAACAATATTTAATAAAATATAAAGATGCACGCAATGACGATTAAATGCAAGGACGGAAATAGAAAAATTGATGGAAAACCAAGAAGTTGGAAACAAACCCTGTTTACTGCTGTGAGCGGACCAAATAGTTAAATACGAGTAAAAAAATAAGCAAAATTGAAAAAAATAATTTATGTTACTAGCTAAAATGTTGATTTGTATAATAATATTGGTGTTTAATTTATTTATGTTACTAGATGATGGTCGATTTTTTTTAAGAGCACGAATTAAAAAAAAAAAAAAAAAACGTTTCTTTAATTTTGTTATTATTTTTGTTTTGGACTAGTCGGTCATATTTTCGACGTAATTGGTTTACTAGACTTCGTTGTTAAATATGAAGCGAGATAATCCGCAATAAGCTACTACATTCAGCTATAGAAATATAACTACAGAAATGAAAGTAATAAAAGGAAGAGAAAAATGAGTTTAATTAAATTAGTTAAAGATGAAAAATCACACTCAGTCACTTAAAATGGTCGCAATTTACCTCAAATAAGTATGACTTCATCTAAAGTATTTCTATTTAGATCGCTATTTTATCGGTAAGAATGTTATGGATTGACCATATCTATAAGATCCACCTAATTTAATTTCTTTATAAAAAAAATAAAATATGACTTTACCTAGATGTTTTAAGGACTTTCATGTGTATTATGACTAAACAAAATCTTATTTGCGATAGTTAAAAGTAACGACGAGATAAATGTGATCATTTAATGATGAAATTGTCGCTTTTCTTTAACCATAACGACATAACTCATGTTTTGATCGTCATATCGAACGGCAACTATACCTCTATAACAAAACAAAAAGATTATTTGTTTGTCCGTCTTACTTAACTACTTGATTCGTCCTTAAACTTAAATGCATACTCAATTACTCCGTCTGAAATAAGAATTTGCGATTTCGTAAACTTTGTATGCCTTATAAAAGTTGCGAGCATAACTCCGTCAATTAGCAGCTCATTTTTTTCAACCTCTCAAAAAAAAAAAACACAAAAAAAAAATAAAAAAAAATGGCCGAACAATCGGAACAACAAAACGACGACGTACCACCCCAAGACGACCCCGAAACGACAACCTCCCATCACTTAACACCTCCTCCGGGACTAACCCCTTCCGAATTCACCGATTTAATCCCTCACGTGATCGAATTCCACACCTACAATCTCGCACGTGACCGTCACCAGTGTTCTTCCCTCCTCGCACAAAAAATCCACGCGCCACGCGCCGTCGTATGGTCAGTCGTTCGCCGGTTTGATAAACCACAAACGTACAAACACTTCATCAAAAGCTGCACCGTGCGCGACCCACACGCACTCGCGGTGGGCACGACGCGCGACGTTAACGTCATCTCTGGGCTCCCAGCTGCGACTAGTACTGAGCGGTTGGATATTCTTGATGACACGCGCTTTGTTACCGGGTTTACGATTATTGGAGGGGAGCATCGGTTACGGAATTATCGTTCTGTTACGACACTTCACGCGCTTCCTGGTGCGCGTGAGGATGAGGAGTGGACTGTCGTGCTTGAATCGTATGTGGTGGATGTGCCGGAAGGGAATACGGTTGAGGACACGCGCTTGTTTGCTGATACGGTTGTTAAGTTGAATCTTCAGAAGCTTGGTTCGGTTGCGGTCGGGGTGGCGCGTGAAGGGTTGGGTAGTGGTAGTGTGAGTGGGGATGCGGGTGGGTCGATATGATTGTTGTTAATTGATATCGTTAAATGAAGTGTATAAACCCTGAGTCGTGAAATCGACTGTTAAATATTATAAGACGTTTTTATAAAAGACAGACGATTAATTCAATTTGTCTAATGACGTTCTTTTTCTGTCTGTAATTGTAGAAAAATGTACTCTGTCACTCATTATTTGAATAACGTTAACTTTTCTAATACTCCGTATGATCTTATTGGCGATTTATTACATGGTAGTTGTTTGTAATTGAATTTAGTGGCACCTTCACAAAATGTTAGCGAAATTTGACCGAAAATATTGTAAACAATGTTATACGGAGAATTTATACCAAGCCAACGTTTAATTCAATTTATCTAGTGTCGCCTTTTTTTCCGGTCCTTATTCCTAGAGAAAATTATAATCATTTTGAACCTAAGGTGGTTGTTGTTGTTGTTGTTGTTGTTGTTGTTGTTGTTGTTGTTGTTGTTGTATACCGCTCATAAACTTTCTAATATAGTATTTGAGTGACGAAATACAATTCCGATTGGCAATACACAGACCATAATTTCCTCAAGATGTTTGTGGTTGAAATTATTGGCAACTTTAAGAAATTGTTAGGAAAATTGGTCGAAAATAGAAAGTATGAATAGAGTAATCTAATGAAATGGACGTGAAATGAAGGAGGACAAAATATTAGGCACAAATTCTCATCGAAGACGGACACTATCCGTCACAAGGTGAAGAGGGATAGTGTCCCTCTAACAATATGCAAGTGACATCAACCAAGGGGTGCTCCATTTTCCTCCCACTTGCTTTCCACTTGCCTTATTGTGAGAGGGACACTATCCATCTTCAGCTTGTGACGGATAGTGTCCGTCACAAGCAAGACGCTTTGGCTTTGATTATTAGGAAGCATGTTTTGGGATGTATTTTATGTTGCTTCTCAACTACTTATATTGACTAATTGAGTGAGATATGTTTGTTTAATTGTCAATTAACATTTCACAATTTTAATTTCCCTACTCTTATTAGTCACTAACTTTTAAAGTGTCTTGCTTGTTACGAGCATTATCCGTCACAAGCTGAAAACGGATAGTAACCCTCTCACAATAAGGCAAAGTGAAAGGGCAAGTGGGGGAGAAATGGAGCAACCTATAGATAGTGTCACTTGCATATTGTAAGAGGGATACTATCCGTTTTCAGCTTGTGACGGATAGTGCTCGTCTTCAATAAGAGTTTGTGACCTTTTTTACTTGTTGCGTTTGCCATTAAACACTTTCTATTTTCATGATCATGTAAAAAGTTGCCTACATGATTATGATTTTCTTTGATTTAACTAAAGTTAGAACGAAATCGGGGAATTTGGTCAGGCATGAATTCTCTCCATTTCCTTGTAGAAAATGAAGAATAGTTATTCATATAAGACTTTGATGAAATTATGTCATTCATGTTACGAATATATCCTTCCTAATAATGAAAACGAGTCAAATAGATGGATGCAACATCAAGGTTGTTCCGTCTACCCATATGAGATACTATAGATCCATTTTAGACTAACGATCATAAAAGGAGACCAACTGTTACTTCAAAAGCCTAACTCGAACTATATTGAACAACAAGGTTAAAGTTAAGAAAATACTGTAATACTCCGTACTTCATATTCAGGTTTTCAGAATCGCACACATGTTATATGCTTCTTTACCCTTAAATGAACAATAATTGCCTGATTTTCTATTATAATTTAGTAAACAATTCTTTTAAAAGATTAGTTTTTTTTTTTTTAATCATTGTCACAATGAAGTTTGGGGGACGAATATACTCAGCATATCTATATATAATAATTAAAATACAAACTAAACACTTATCTAATTGCCACATCAACTTATCTAGCTTAGTAAGCCACATCATTACCATTTAT
>VHZZ01000003.1:419337-451100 GCA_009801015.1 Silene noctiflora
ATAAATTCAAATAAATCATAATAAATTAAAATAAATTAAATTTATTATTTTTCAAATATAATTTCGGTCTTTCAAATTTCGGGTTGTTACAGTGAATATCTTTAGTTACAATTATTAAAAAGTATAAAAAATTGATATTTTTATAGCATTCATTACGATGAATCAAAGAAAATCTCACATGACTGTATTTTCTCTTATATATTACAAATAATATCAAAGATTCTCTACAGGCATAAATAATGCTAAAAAGTCAATGTTACCTTTGGTGTGGGTCGGAGGGAGTAGGTTTTAGTAGATTTGAATCAAATATTTTTTTTGAAATACTTTGTATTATACGGAGAGTAGATTTGACTTTCAAGTATTATACGAAGTAGCTAGGTTTTAGTAGATTTGACTTTCAAGTATTAACGTATTATACGGAGTATTACCCTTTCAAGTATTATATTTTGTATCAAATATTTGTATTATATTTTAAATCACATGTTACAAAAACCGTTATAATAATTGTCATGCCAAAATTATAAAATTTTAATAGCTTGCTTTCTTTTGGAATATTGACTTTCAAGTATATGATTTGAGTAAAGCAAAAGCACGTTATTCAAGCATAACAATAATTGTAATAAAAAATTATTACGCAAGATATAGAGTATAATTATATTCTATACCACTTGATATTAATTTAATTCTTTTATTTTTATATGCTACTTTCAATTATAAAGTTCACACCATGAAGATTCATACTTGCTTTCGTGAATTGTTGGTTTGGTAATCGCTAATTAGTTGCATTATATTAATATACCGATTTTTTAGGGTTATATATTTTATACGAAAGTATCAAAAAAATGTAACAATCAAAATACAGGTTAAGAAGGGGCGGAGCTAGCTAAAAGCAAACGGTAAAGTTAAAAATCTCTAAGCATGAGTTCTTATTCCTTAATATAAATATAAAATGATTTTTGTTTCCCCAACGTTTTATTCTAACTCAGCCCGTAAGTACATTTTTCTGTTAGCATTTTCCATTCTCCTTTAATAAACACAACATAATACGATAAAGATTATCTTTTGCAGCATGATAAGCAAAATGACCAAATATTTAATTCCTTATTTTTATTTTAACTTTTATGTTTTCTCTTAAGGCAAGACTCAGTTTTTTTTTTTTAAAAAATTGTCGATAAGTTTTTGTTATAATTTCATTAATATATTTATGGTCAAAACTACGTAATTTGACCATAATAAAACTAAAAACAAGAACATTATTATATTATTATAAAAAGGATGGAAATAGTAAATAAATCTAAATAACGTTTAGCACACAAAAAGTCAATTATACGAGAAAAAATACGTGATATAATAATGCAATAATATGGCATGCATGTGTACACGGTATTTCAAATATTAATTTGAATTAGAATAATAATTTAGGATTAATTAAATAATACAAAGGGACAAGTATGCAACTTGTTACACGTTGGTAAGAGGTCACCTTTAGGTTCCCTTACAAGTTTGTATTATTATGTCATGCCTATATACTTTGACAATACTTATTTATCGTTTGCGACCGATAAAAAGTGACCAGTTTATAATATACAGTATCAAAAATGTCTTATTTTAATGGTGAAGATGAAAGTATTATGGACAATAGGTTTCAGGTTTGAATCTCATCTCCTTTCTATTGTAATGCGACTATGTGCGCATTTCATTTGATAGAAAAAATAATATATAGTAATTATTTTATGTTAAAAAGTGGGTTTTATACTAATAAAAATTGGTCTCTTTAATTTGGGATACTTCGATACATGTGATATTAGTTGTACAATATACTAATTTATTCTCCACTTATTTTTAAATGTTCCAAAGATAACTTTTAGCTTATTTTTGAATAATATATTAGGCAACTTGGTCCATAAAATATTTAAATAAAAGGGTGCAATGTAATAATCATGATGTGGTTGGTATTTTTAACATTATCATCAACAAGTTTGATAAAAATAATCGAAAATGCATGCACTGCCCTTGAGGTTTGTTTTTTTGCCTGAAATATCCAATTTTTTTATCCGGAAAACTATAAGAGGTCATAAATCGTGTTTACGAGTTCAGAAAGTGATAATTTTTTTTTTCTCAAATTGATCATCTTTCCGAGAACTACGACTTGAGAAAAAAGGTTAAGTTTGGAATTCGTGACTAAGATATATGCTCACTCAAAGTTTATTCGGTCAAAAAAACTTTGACACGCAATAACTCCTAGCCACGAGATCCAATACGATAATTTTTTTTTTTGGAATCGTAGTTCTCGGAAAGATGATCGTTTTGAAAAAAAAAAATTATCACTTTTTGAAATCATAAACACGATATATGTCCTCTTAAAGTTTCCCGGATAAAAAAAATGGGTATTTCGGACAAATGTCAAACCTCAAGAACACCGCGTGCATTTTCCGTAAAAATAACTTGAACTACTTTAGCATTTTGATATAATAATCATTGTTGTATCCTAAAGAAAGTAGTGAATGCTTTTGCATTCTTATCTTGAACTACTTTTGTTTTAACAATGTCTTTTAAATTTTTTAATTCTCATATTTACGAATAACTAGTTTTTGAATTGCAATCGAAAATATACATTTTATTTAATAATACTAAGTTTATGTATTAAAAATCAGAATGTAATTCAACTTATGTTCCTAAATTCTCACCGCACGCAACTAATACTAAAAGGCAACATCATTCATCATAAAAATGAGTAAAATCTACTTCATATTATATATTTATAATTGTGTAACAACAATCTTAGTTACTTTAACGTTCAATTATGAATTATTTCTACATAATTTATATTCGTTTCGTTTATGTACTAGTTTTACCCCGTGCAAAAAATGCACGGGTTTAATTTTAATAAATTGAAAAATCAATAAGAAGGTGAATATATTTAATAAAAATATGATTTTAGTATTACGGTTATACGTATATACTTAACTTAGACGTAAGTAAAAACAACGCATTCGCTCGATATTATAAAAATACCGAAATACTTAATTTTTTAAATAACGAATTATATAATTTTTTTCTTTTATGAATTGGTTTGTCTATATTTTATTTGTTAGTATTCATTCGGTTTGTTATTTTTAAATTTTTTTAATTTATCATAAACTTAACATATGAATATGAATATTCTGAAATCTAAAGTTTGTAAAATAAAAGGCAAATGAAATTGGAGAGGGAGTAAATAATTGGAAGAAATGATCGTGAGGTCCATTTACCCTAAAATCAAGCCGCCAATGGGAAACCTCTAAATATTTTGGCTTTTAAAGATGAAGGATTATATAATTGTACAGACCGTTTCGTCTCTTAAGTTATTATTTGTTAACGGTAACTTTTCAAATAAAAATTTCAACAAATACTCGTAATTACCAATCTTAACATTATCTATAGGTAAGAAAATTAGTAATTATAAATAATTGTCGATGTTTGGTAAATAGCGGATTAATTTCAGCATAAGCAGATTGCAAAAACAGATTATACATGACAGATTTTAATAGAAGGTTTGACTAGCATATTATAATTAGCTGAATTAATTTGAGTGTTTGATAACTAGCAGATTACGATTAGTAGATTGTTAGTTTTCTTTGTAAAATGTAGTAAGACCTTGTTTGGTTGCCCCCATAAAAATGGGTGAATTGGAAAATCCCATAATTTGGAAAAATGAAAGATGTTTGGTTACTCCAAATCATGGGATTTTCTTTTTCCCATGAATTCTCAACTCCTCCATTATGGAGGAGTTTAATTACCTAGCTCTCCCTAGGTAATTGGAAACTTCAGTGTCAATTCAATTACAGGATGTGAACCAAACGCTTTTTGGGCAATTCACATGAATTGGTCAATTCATGTGTTTTGTAAAATCATGGGAAACTAATTCCCGCATGACAACCAAACGAGACCTAAATTTTTCTAATTCATAATATGTTAGGGTAAGCAGCTTATTGTAAAACAACATATTGATTATTGACCCCAAATATGTTGTTTTAATATGTTGTTTACCAAACAGTAAAATCAGCATATTAACTAGTCAAACATACTAAAACCCTTAAATATGCTAAAAATTAGCCAATATACCGTTTACCAAACATGACCTTTATAAACCTAAACCATATTATCTACAACATGTTGCCACATTTAGAGTAAAAATACTTGAAATGAGACAAATCCTACAGTGCGAAAAAAGAGATAACATTTACTCAAACACAAATTCTCATTTGTGACGGAAGATATCCGTCACAAATGAAGACGGATACCATTTTGTGAGATAAAATGCCCATGAGGAAAGTAAGTGGAGAGAGGAAAGCAAGTGGACAAGTGGGGCATTTTGTCACGTCTTCATTTGTGACGGATTTCTTCCGTCACAAGGGAGACGCTTTGTTACTCAAATGTGTTGGAGTTGAGTCATGTACAAAAGTGGCTCCACCATCATAATTATCAATCAAGCAATCATCATAATTTCAACCTTCAATCAATTAAAACATAAATTCTATATTTCTAAAACGAATTAAGAAAGAAAAAAAATAAAAAATAAAAAAAAATTACTCGTTTTATATGAAACAAATTCGATAATCTTCTCTGTTTATCCTAAACATATAACATCTGAATTAAATTGAGCTAAATTAAACTTAACTAAGATTAAATAAAAAAGAACCGGCGGCTACACTAGGTAGCGGTCTCAATTAATGAATTAGCTCTTTATCATTGTGGAGACCATTAGTTGCTCTAAAAAAAATTGTCAATTTGTTTTCACTAATATGAATAGCAAAGATTCTCATTGAAGACGGTATTATCTGTAACAAGTTGAAGACGGATCGTGTCACTTTCACAATATGCAAGTGACACCAACTATGGGGTGCTCCATTTCCACCCCACTTGCCCTCCCACTTGTCTTATTGTGAGAGGACATTATCCGTCTTCAGTTTATAACGGATAGTGTCCGTCATGTCACAGTATATGTTTTGTTTTCGAAGAGCAACCACGTCCGAATAGTTCCAACTTCCATGTGACTATATGAGTGTCACTTTACAGATAATGAAGGAAGAGCAATCACTCAAGCTTGGAGCACATGACAAATTAGTACTCACACACTCACACTTTATTATGTACACAAGTATCCCAATAGTTGATTTCTTTTTAAACGGGTTATTTAAGTCTGAAATAATAAGACGAGATTTTATAACTGTTTTATAGTTAAAAATGTAACTCCTCTTGAAAAAAAAATAAGTTACTTATAATTACATTTAACCATAAAATTCATATATGAATGTCTGAAGCTTGAGATAAAAAATCGTTGTCTGAAATAAGAATTTACGATATCTCAAATATACAAATAAACAACAAAGCGTCTTGCTTGTGACGGACACTATCCGTCACAAGCTGAAGACGGATAGTGCCCTCTCACAATAAGACAAGTGGGAGGGCAAATAGGGAAGAAGTGGAGCACCCATGAATTGTGCCACTTACATATTGTAAGAGGAGCACTATCCGTCTTCAGCTTGTGACGGATATTGACCGTCTTCAATAAGAATTGGTGAATAAACAATCATCCATTCATCCCCAAGAGGCCAAGGTTCCATTTATAAGATATCACAAATCCTATCAAGTTGGAGCCAAGTACTTTGGATCCAAAAACCATGTTACTTGAATCATTAATATTTATCAATCCATATTCCTACATGTGTTTGGCACTTAAAAGTGAGTGTTAAGCTAAAATAAGTGTTTTAATATAAGACTTAAAAAGTTTATATTTACGGTATAAGCTAGTCGAGTTAGTTTTTACTTTTTCCGTCTTTGAAATTGGTTCGGTTGAAGAAACTCAATCAAGACTAGCTGAAGCCGATATCAAGTTTATGCCTTTTTCTTCGAGATGAACTCGAGTTTTGGTTTTTAGTCGAGATTATGCTCAGCTCAATTAAAGTAGATCCCCGATAGATATATAACCGTGTCAGAAAAACAATAGACAATTGCATTATCAAGGCAAACAAAACAAAACAATCTAGTGGTCCAATTCCAAATAATGAACTTACCCATATGGTAGAACTATTTTTTTTGGTTGAAATTTTACCAATTATGAACCAAGAAGATAATATTCCCTGATACATTGCATTATCAAGGCAAACAAAACAACTTTTGTTTTACTATTTATTAGTAAAACAAAAGGATCTAATTATACAACAAATCTAGACCCAAATAGTAACAAAACCCGAAACTTGGAGATCAAAGCTCTAATACAACACGCCTCCGTGACACTCCGTCTTAAGGGAGACTAACTATAACCGCTTATACAATGCCTTGAATTGGAGCAACTTCCATTTATTTCCATATACAAGGAAGAACAATACAAGACAATTGATTAATCCTCCTGATTAACTAAATCTAGGACTAAAATCTTCCATTTTCAAGGCTAAAACTATAATTACAGAACATTAATTATGTAGTAATAATTACTAATTAGTTGATCTCCAATTTAGTTTCTCTGGGATCAGATACTTTGGAAGCAAGCACCATTCTAAGCTGTTCTTGACTGTAATACCGGCTCGTCATCTTAACCGTCGTTTGTTGGATCATTAAGTCATTAACAACCGATACACTCGCGTGTGTTACATCCAAATCGAGCTCTTTCAAGGCCGACATTAGCCTTGCAGCAGGGTGATTCCGCTTATTGCAGTTCACCCTGATCATTGCATCCCACCCTATAATCTTAACCTCAATTTCCAAGTCCGACTGTATTTGCTGCTTTTTATTAGCTAATAAATTCAGGTCTCGGTCTAGCTCTCGCTCTCGCTCTCGGTCTAACTGCGTTCCTCCGGACCCTCCTTTACCCGACAATTCCTTCTTCAATTCCGCTACTTCCCAAACCAATCCATCCTTCTCCGACTCATAATCCTGCAGTTTTCCCTTAAGCTCGTTAATATACGAAATTGCATCCCCCAACAACGACGCCTTATCCATCTTCGATACATTCGGGACAACAGCCCTAAGCGCGTAAAACTTCTGATTCAGCTTCTCTCGCCTCTGTCGCTCCGCCTCCACATGATTAAGCGGCTCTTCTCGCCCATTAGCCGGTTTCCTCCCCCTCTTCCTCGGCCTCTTCTCAGGCTCAGGTAACACAACTAAACCGCTATCAACCTCCCTCACCGACGCATCCAATTCCGAATGATCCGAATCTCCAGCTCCACCTCCGCCTCCAGAAGACGGAATTATTACACCCGAAGTGAAAGACAACATCCCTTCTTCGTTACTCCCGCGTGAAGTCGGCGACCTTCTCTTCTTGTTCTTGTTGCTATTATTATTATTATTGCTGCAATTCTCGTCCATCAAAAACGGCGAATTCCCGTTGCTCTTCTTACTCTCGCCGACACCGCCGCCGAAACTCAATATCTCGCTGCCGCCACCCTTCCCTCCGGTCCCACCAAACGCGTATTCCGAGAAATTCAACTCCTTGGTAAAAAATCCTTGTTCCTGAGGCAGATTACTTTTATTGTTATTATTAAAATTACTACTACTGCTATTATTGACATTACTCTTTTGAAGAATTAATGTCGCCGGTTGCGGTTGCGAAGGCGGAGGCGGAACAGGAGCAGCAGAAACAGCAGGAGAAGGAGTAGGAACCGGAGCTGGAGCCGGAGTTGGAGGAGGATCACTAATCCATAGCGCAGCCGGGTCAGACTCCCCCTGCTCCTGAATAGGCCAAATCGGAACCGAACCCAAACCCAAACCGGAACCGGAACCAGACCCTGGACCGGAACCATTATCAAAACAAAACAAACCACGAACCCGGTTCATTAAATCAGGACACTGAAAAATAACCTCAGTAGACCCAAGCTCAACGACACCGTTTAACACAGGAATCGATACCATCGTTTGTAACCCAAAACAAGCGCCTTGTTTAGCCCGACTACAAGGCGAACCAGCCAACCGATCCGACCCGGCAGCCCAGATCGGATTCGAGCTAAGATACGCTTGACCCGGAAGATCCTCACCGGATTGAAAAGACTGAGTCATGGAAATAAGAAAAAACCATTCAGTATCCGTGACATCCTCATCAACAGCACCAGTATCATCCGGAGCAGGAGCACCAGAAATAAGCGAGTTCAACTCACGCAGAACTCGCTTCCTGTGCTCCTGCTCGGCCGGGTTTAAAGACGAAGTAGACGCTACAGAATTATTTTTTCCGGTTGGTTTATCGTCGCCCTTGTAATACCCGTCGCCCCAGCCTAGTAAAGGTTGACCAGAGAAGTCAACGCTAAACTGCCAGAATACAGCGTATGTCCAGCTGTATCGGGCTGGGGCGTCGATTAATGCTTGTAAACGTTGTTGTAACGAGTCCATCATTAAAAATGATGGACTCGATGACGGTCCACGACTATTGTTATTATTATTGTTATCGATATTGTTGGACGGAAAAATATTCATGACGGAATGTAATTAATTAAGGTTGAACACGTGAACAAGTTGGGGAGAGGGAGGCGTGGAATGCGTGGGAAGGGAGGGATTAGGGAGTGGGTGTGTGTGATGTGTTTTTGTTGTGTGGAGTTTGGTGAATTGGGGGAAATGGAAAGTTGAGAGCAGTGAAGGGCGTGGGAGTTTATTTATTTTAATTTTATGGGGGTGTGGTCCTTGTGGCCGTGTGGGGTTGTTTACTTTTTTATTTTAAAGCGTTTTACTTGTTATGGATACTATTTATTATAAGTTGAAGATGGATAGTGTCCTTCTCACAATAAGGCGGGTGGAAGGGCAAGTGGAGATAGTGTCTGTCTTTAATGAGAATTTGTGTTTATATTTTGAGATGGTTGTGCAGATCTTAACTTGCTTAGTTGGTAAAGTTACGAACGCGAATATTTACGATTTGGGTTTTAACTCCGGTTAGTGTTAAAATCGCTCTACGAGTTTTGACCTGACGAGCGGGTCAATTGGGTCGATCGGGTTGGGTTAGGCTGGCCAAGTCAATTTCGGATTTGCAAGAATTCGAGTCAAGCTTATTAATAATCGCTATTCGAGTTATTTATTGATAATAATCAATTTGCAACAATAAACATTCTGATCGGGTCAATTCGAATTCAGGTTAAACTTGAGTTTTGAGTTCTTGAAACTCGAGTTTTGAGTTCTTGTGTCAAGTTTTGAGTTTTTATGATTACTAGAGTCATCCGAATCTGGCATAATGATAGGTGTTTATTATAAAATGATCATTTTTTATCCGACGGTTGAAGATAATAACGACTGTTATTATCTGAGGGGATTTTAATGTGGATAATAGTTGATATTGTTGGTTGGGGGAGTAGGAATCATCGGGGAATTGGGTTTTGTTACCAAGGAAGGTGCCGAGACTTGAGGAATTAGGGAATTTAGTATTATTTTATACTGCTATTCTGGTGTACTATGGTGGTCTATGGTACACTCCAATTTGGTCGACGAAGGTTCAAAGAATCAAAGGTCTGATTATTTTGATTATATAGTTTTAAACGTTTATTTATAATAATAAGGCTATTGACTTTACTGAGCTATAGGACTCTATGACTGTATGAGGTAACTCATAATGGCATGGTTGGCCCGACTGGGTCTACTCGGAGATTTCGGTTAAAATTGATAGGATTAGTTGTCTCTTTTAAAGTTTTGGACGGTAATGTTGGGGAGAATCTACCTTAAACCGGTTTGGGGAAATAGTTGGGCTGCTAGATAGGCAAGCTCTACTTATCTATGTCTAACTTTTATACCGTATTTTATGGTGAAGTTAGTCTTGTGTAAGACGGTTTCACACAAAGATGTTGAAAGCAGATTCAAATTTAATCATATTATTATGCATAGATGTTTATAAAAAGAGTCTGCTTTGCAATAAACCTATGCAAAACCGCCTTATATAAATATGGAAAATGATATAGCGACACCGGGTGTTACTAAGTTTGAGTAACACTCGGGGTATAAACGTAAATTCGTTAACATTTTCAGTTTAATTGTTTATATAAAATGAAAGGGTATTATAGGAAATTCGTATTTTTGTGTTGATTAATAATCAAAATAACAACCACCAAGATTTGATGCAAATTTTTAGGAGAGGGKATTTAGGTATGATTCAGTTGAGTAAAATTATCGATCATCATTAACCAACATTGAAAATTACTTGAGGAATATTTACTCGGGGGAAAAATATCTATATAATAATAGCAATTTTATGTCAATATGGCACTAAAAATTTTATTATTAGCAATGTAAATTGTAAACTAGTCTTGAAGAATCACAATGATGAATAATGACGATAAAAAAAATTATAGAACATGTATGTTATTAACTTGCTGATAACAAGATGAAGGTACCATACTTCTCTAATGACATGAAATTATGGTGATTAATTATATGCATGAAACTAGTATTATGTACATTAATTTTTGGAAATAAATTATGTTGAAGTAGCAAATGCATAAATAATGCATCTCCAAAATGGATGCGGAGTAGTATTTATCAAAGTTGATCACATGTTAGAATTAAAAATTAATTTTAATTGTAAAATACATCCTTACCCTTTTAAGTTTGTTGTTAAACAAATTAATTATATTATTAAATATAATATTTTTGTTAATTTAATTAGGGTGTTACACAGTAACACCCGGCGTCGCCCTAGCACTTCCCTATAAATATTTGTGTTTATGGTGTGATTACTTTGTATAAAAAATTATTAGTAATGAACAAACGTGGCCTCGTTACTGTTTAACTCATTGTTACTACGAGAATATCTCATTTATCTCCTTTACCTATACTTGACCACCCGTGACATTTGATGACTCTATCCTACCCTTCTCTTTAGCCGACTATTCTCACTTCCAAAATAGCCATACGCCTTCCTCTAATGCTATTATCCCTAACCTCGGAACTCTTTTGCGATTAACAAGTGAAACACCTTCCCTCCGAACATCTACTCGTTTCTCACCGTCCAAATAACCCAACATAACCTCACTCTCTATCTTTCCCCTTACACCACCCTATCTTACCTCAAAGTCATCTTCCACCTCCTTTCTTTCGTACATGCGAACCATCCCGACCAGTTTACAAGTTAAAAATTATGTTTTCCCGACACAATTCTTGATGGCAACGTATCAAGCATTGTATAAAGGCTCTAAGCATGACTAACTTAACTTCTTCACGGGTAATCGGTGTATTTTCATTTCATTGTGCCTCTCTAAACTGAGCAGTCAGCTTATAAATTTCATAAAAAAAAAAAAATCACCTATGTAATTTCTTACATATCTCCATCCTAATGACAAGAGATCAATCCTAACCGACATACAACCATTCGAAGCTCCAAACAAGCAAATTTATATCCCGCATTGCCACAATTCGAACAACCAATATACTCGCAATTTTCATCTTCAAAACGACTCTTGTACACCAATGAAACAACACTATGACCTCATTGCTATTCATTAGTAGACTAAATACTATCTCGTACACCACCAAAGCCGCCTTCCTCACCGTACCTTCTTTACATCAATCACCATATTCGTCAACCAACGCCATCATTCAACTAATAGAATAAAAGCATATCTAAGAAAACGAGTCGTCTCCCAAAAATCTCAAAAACATTATTAACCCAACATAAAAATCTTTGAAAATAAAACATGATTAGTTGGTGATAAACATGTGATACCTACCATAAAATCCTCAACTTTTTACATTAATTTAATCCAATCATTAATTCATTAATCATAACACAAGTTTGGTGTAACAACAATACCAAGGGCAATATCGTCTTTTCACATGTCCCTTCAACTCTAAAAAAAGGCCCCAAATTTCAAATCCCTAATTTTCAAAATTCGATCTTCCTTCCAAAAATCCCCAAATCAATTCCATTTTCATACCCAATTTCTTCCAAATTGTCCTTCCAAAAAAAAAAAAAAAAAAAAATGGCTTCCGAATCATTCACCGACAAAACCGCCATTTTTAGGAAGCTCAAAGCTAAATCCGAGAATAAGGTTGGTCATCAATTATTTTTTTCGATTTGTTAGTTTTTTTTTATTTTTTTTATTTATTTTTAAGGTTGTTGTTATTGAATTGTATTTCAGCAATGTGGGAAACATTAATTATGAATCAATTGAGATCTAATTCAGATCGAATTGCAGAAAATTGATTATGATCATGATTATTTGATTTGATTCGATGTGATTTGGCAGATGTGTTTCGATTGTAATGCGAAGAACCCTACATGGGCGTCGGTGACATACGGGATCTTTCTATGTATTGATTGCTCAGCTGTTCATCGTAGTCTCGGTGTTCACATTAGTTTCGTTAGGTATGTTTTCGGATTTGGCATAATTTTAGGGTTTTGTTTTGAAATTCACGAGTTTGTTCAAAAGATGTTTGCGTTTTTTAAAATGTTAGATTGAATTTAGTTTAAAAAGAGCCTTGATCGTTTAGTGGGTAGGGGGCGGAGATCGGGTGAAGGATTTTTCGGGTGTGTGATGTGTGACTATTGTCGAATCGTGAGCTGAAATAATGTAGAAGGTGCATCGTTTGATTGTTTGATGTTGGTAAGCATATTCTAGGCGAGCTTCGGCCATGTAGAGGTGAATCATTAGCTGAAACAATATACAAGGGTGCACATCTTTTGATTGGTTGATATTGCCATGCTTATTCTAGGCGGGATTTGGCTGTGGTAGATTTATCGATTTGTGAACTCGGGTTTTGATAGAAAAGTGGAATGTGAGCTTATTGTGAGTTGAATTTTGAATAGATCTGAAAGCATCATCAAACTGTTGTCGTGTGTGTTTTGCATGACATTTGGGGAGTTTGGCAGGATTGGGGGACTAGAGATTTGCATGTTCTAGGATTATTGTAGACTTGCATGAGTAAGTTGAATTATTAGATGGTAGTGTAATGCACTAGTTAGTATCAAATATGCTGTCTAAACAACAGCTAAGAATACCAATGTAAGCGTAGTACTTTATAATGAAAGGCAGTTTTGAGGTAATGTGGGAGGCTGTAACTCTGAAAATGTTAGTGCTCATTATGATTCTTGCCATCCTTTATGGAAATTCAGAAAACTATGCATGGCCCTTTGAGCACAATAATCCGCACTGTTTTAGAGCTTAAAAAATATCACACTATCATGGAAGATAGTTGGTGATTTAGAGGCGTCGCTCGCCGTGAGGCCATAATGACCTAATTGATCATAGTCAACCGTTAGAAGGAATATAGGCCGGGTAACACTTCCGTCCTTTTCTCTCACGAGGCTTGTAAGTTGTTGGAGTAGAATTCTAGAATTATTACAACCTGGAATTATGGACTATGGTGAAACCAAGAAAAATGATTCGCTAAACTAGTTGGGAATCTTTGCGATTCTCTTTATTGTGATGGAGTTTTAAACAACGCAACTCACGCATCACGACACAATTTTCATTATAAGCCACGTGAAACAACCTATCTGTGTGTCTAAATATAGGACTTCCGCTGCATATGTCCTTCCACTGTTTACCCCATCATTTATTGGAGGGCCTTTGAGGCACCGGGGTTATGTTATTTTCCCTATTCTTTCGAGTCTAGTTCTGAATCTCTTATAAAATTATGTTTCATAGTCTCTAGTTTGTATGTGATTATAAGATCATTGAAGCTATCTTGGTTGAGTTACTGGCGAGAATTTTGTTTAATTTGAAAAAGCCCGTGATTGTTCCTGTTCTTGGTTTCTTTGTTCTGTTCTTCTTTACTATGTTAAATGTTGACTGTTGACATTTTCTTCTAGGTCTACAAACTTGGATTCATGGTCACCAGATCAGTTGAGAACAATGTACTTTGGAGGAAACAACCGTGCGCATAACTTTTTTAAACAGCATGGATGGACTGATGGAGGCAAGATTGAAGCTAAATATACATCAAGAGCTGCTGAGTTGTACAGACAAATCCTTTCCAAAGAAGTTGCTAAAAGTTCGGCTGAAGATTCTGGTTTACCCTCTTCCCCAGTTGCGTCACAGTCAGTGCAGGTGTCTAACGGCTTTTCTGATCCTAACAACCATGATATCTTTAAAGAGTTCCCATCACAGAAGAAAGATACTATTGAGTTACCTGCTTCGCCAAAAGCTCCTGCTTCGCCTAGAGCTCACTCTGTAATTGCTTCTACTGTTAAGAAGCCTCTTGGAGCAAAGAAAACTGGAAAGAGTGGAGGGCTTGGTGCTAGAAAGCTTACGAAAAAGGTAAATCACTTTGCTCTTGTTCCAGCTCATTCTCTAAACTTTTCTTGTGTTGGCTTAATTGACAAAAATAATAATTTCATGCAGCCAAGTGAGAACCTTTATGATCAGAAGCCTGAAGAGACCCCTGCACCTGTTGCCACAGCTAGTACTAATTCAGTACCAGTCGGCGCTTCTTTCCCTTCTCGCTTCGAGTATGTTGAAAATGTCCAGACTGCTGACAGAAGTTCAGGAGGTCCACAGATAGTCAGCCATGTTGCCCCACCAAAGTCGTCAAGTTTCTTTTCTGACTTTGGTATGGACAGTGGATACAAGAAGAAAGGAAGCTCAAATTCTTCAAAAGTCCAGGTAAGATATGATCAACGCTAGCCACATGACTTTTTATTACAAGTTAATATTTGTGACAATTTTAAAGTATGGCAATAAAGTCACTATTGTGATTGCAATTGGATGGATATCTCCAAGGGATCTACTAGCACGTGGGAAACTTCTTTCCCCCCTTTTTTGAGATTGCCCAAAAATCTGTGCCTCCGCGACTTCAAATTCGAGAACCTTGTCAAGGGCAGCAATGTTTTTCAAATCTTTGTGAAATTTCCCTCCCTTTGACAGAAATAGTTTATGAAAATAATGATCGGGATCCAGAGTATGGACCATGTCAAAGGAATTTTAATGACCCTTCTTGTTAGAGTTATCTAATGCATTGAGCTAATTATGGTTCGCTAATCATGATGCCAACGATGGCTCTTTTCTACTCATCAAACTTGTTTTTTCCCCACTTTTCAGTCCTCATACTTGGTAGAGTGTTAACTTCTACTTTCGTTTTTTTGCTTATCAATATCACAAGGTCTTCTACCAAATTTGATTTATTATCTGCTAAATATCAGTTGCTATTCTGTGTATACTACCATGATACGAAATCTGAAGTATTTATCATGGTTTGTGATTATCAACAGATTGAGGAAACTGACGAGGCTAGGAAAAAGTTCTCAAATGCAAAGTCCATTTCATCTTCTCAGTTTTTTGGAGATCCGAGTAGATCTGGTGATACGGAAGCACGAGCATCCCTCCAAAAGTTCTCTGTGAGTTATGTTATTTACGGAGCATTTCTAAAGGCCTTGGTTGTGTGATTGCTTCTTTAATCACTATTCCACGTGCCTGTTTATGGTTTTCATATTCTTTTAAACTAATTAATAAGCATAGTTCAAAAATCACGAGTGATGGTCTCAGCTGTTTTGATGGCTATGGCTGTGACGGGTAATGCAATTTTTGCGTCTTATTCGAGTATTCCGTATATTGTTATTCATCCTAACCTGCGAAATTGATAACATTTCATTTATTATCCATATTAACACCCGTGAATTTGAATATTTTACAACATTTATTTACCTTCCCATAAGTATAATCTCAGCATCTCTTTACCTTGTCATTCACTTCTCAATGAAGTCTGTCCTCACAGCACATGTTGCCTGAGGTCTTTCCCTAAAGATTTTCAGTCATGTGTTACCTCAATTATTTTGGAGATGTAAGACGTAGTAGTTGTAAAAACATGTCAAATTTCAAGGATTACTCACTACGTCATCTTATAACCTTCTCCCTTAGGGTTCAAATGCTATCTCGAGCGCAGATCTATTTGGAGATGATGATAGCGGTGCTCTTGATATCTCTGCCAGTGATCTCATTAACCGCCTATCATTCCAGGTACGACTACTGAGTACTGTGCTCATTACCTTTCTGGTAGGGAGCTCGTACCATTTGTTGATTCTCTTGTTTGGAAAAATCTCGTTCCTTTTCTCACATATGCGTATATATATTACAGGCGCAACAGGATATATCTTCCTTAAAGAATATTGCTGGAGATGCAGGGAAGAAGCTTGGTACCTTTGCATCGTCACTATTAAATGATTTTCAGGAACGAGTTCTTTGAATTTCTTTATTGTCGTCTATTGAATATGAACCAGAAATTATATAGTGCATGTAAAATGAGGCTCTTTCTACACTCGAAACTATTCTTTGGAAGTACAAATAAAGATTTTTGTACTTCCTTTTTACAATTTATTGCAGTATCATATTGTTTATTGGGAGAATTTTTTGATGTAATCATATTGTTTTCCATTCTAGTCTTTAAACAATGACAGACACATACTCTGTAAACATGCTCGAGTACTCGTATTATTCTTTTTTTTTTTTTTTTTTAAATCGTGTTTCGAGTACAGGTATATTATTGAGTGATCATTTTTGCCATGTATGAGCATTTTCAATCTTCACCCTCAAATAGTGAGTGAAGTCGGTTTTGACGGTTCCATTTATTGGCAATCCGACCATTAAGCTTTCAAAGAAAGACGGCATCCAAGCGGTAACAAACCCTACACAAGACCGAGTAACTAAAATGAAATCGACTCATACATGACTCGCGTCAAAAGATTGTCCGCCTTGTCTCGTTCCCCGAGAACATGATTCATTCTAGTAGACTTCTTGCAGAATATGAGAGTATATTTCATCCTTATAAGCACCGCCTCCTCCTCCTCCACCACCAGCATGACAACAAAGACGGGTATTTATAAGAACTTAGGAGGCGGTCCACTACCGTGATTCGGGTACTAGGAGTGGTTGAAGGATATGGCAAACAGAAGATAGCAGTACCTGCAATTTTAAGACTGTTATCAGTGCAGTCTTCAATAAGGTTGAGCTCATTACTGCTCAATGCTCATCCTTTGGTAGTATCGAGAACTCATACACCGTACTAGAGTTGTTCATGGACCGTCCAATCCATTAAAATTAGTCTCTCAGTTCGCAAAAAAAAAGAGGAAATCTAAGAAAATGAACTGACAAAAGCCGCAGAAATTTTCATGATGATTTTAGTTTGCGTATTGAGTTATATGTAAAATAGTCGAGTCTGACACTTGGACAACATCGTATAGTTTTCTGGATGGGTTTTGCATATCTAACTGAAAAATTTAATACTTCAGTTGTCTTGTTGAGTTAAGGATCAAATAAAGATCGATCCAATAATCGCGGTTACTGCATAATAGATAGATCCGATAATCGCGGTTTTTCAAGCTTTTATATAAGAAATTCAAGCATCAAAGAACACAAATTATTTTGCAACTATGCCATTATTTGAAATACATACATCATATATACATACTCTTACATTCTTACCCTATGTACCCAAGTCACAATAGAACATCAAAATACGTTTGTTCAAAATACACGACAGAGATTTTGAACAGACGTATGAAAATGACTTGAAAAAACGCGGTGTACATTCAATTACAAGGACCTTAGGTATGAGTCCAAGGACCTAAAAACATCATGACTCTTATAGGATCTTCAGGAGTTTGAATTTTTCGCCTTGTAGTCGTAGTAGATGAAGGAAGGCGGTGTTTATTCTCGCGATTTGTATTATGATGATAATTATCTCTTACCATGTTATTCATCCTATTGGTAGCGGCTTCGTGTGCAAACTTGAGTTCTTCTTCTATGACTCTCTTCCATTCATTAGCTAAAGGAGCATCACAAGACATCTTCACCGGTTTCATCTAATTGTATACTACTTCGTATATTAGAAATGACTGAGACGGAGGAAGTATATGATCAATGAATAAGCAAGCCAATGTAAGATTAGAGTAGTGAAGACATGGTGCTTCTATTTATAGACTAACAAAAGTTATACTTTTTTAGAAAGTTGTGGAGATGGCCCCACCATGTAGGGATGGGAAGGGAAGGGAAGAGGAAACTCTCCTATCATGGTGGCTCAATGAGTTTCGGATATTTAATTCATCTATGATTAAATGCGGGTTTGAACTGAACACGGGCTGAATCCTATGTCAACCTTGTGGCTCTTATACAACCGGGGTTCATGATAAAGGACGGATTAGTATTCACTCTAGCTCTTCTCATTCCCGACTTCACATTTCTGTGTCTGACCCTCGACATTCAAATATGGGTAGGGTATGATACTTGGAACTCTTTACTTTAACTAAAATGTAGATTTTTCTTCAAAATAGCCGAGTCTGACACTCAGACACCCACCCATGTTGAATACTTCTAAACAAGTCCGAGTATGTTGAATACTTCTAAACAAGTCCGAGTAATACCTTCGTCGGCCACAATCAAAGTATGATGATAAAGTAAAGGGACTAAGGTCCCAAAAATCTGATAGGGAATAATGGCATCCAGTAGTGGGTGGACCTACATATGTTGATATTAAAATTGGGATAGGATATAAATCGTTTGTTGTGGATAACACATCAGATTGTTTGATTTATACACAGTTTTCTGTATACCTAACAGTGATGTTTTTGTGTTTTTCCTTTGCATAATTGCACCTCTAAATGTCATAAAATTAGGTCTTGCATAAGGCAACATATGCAATTTGTTTGTTTTTGCTAAGTGCATAGAACCCGACTAGTTGATGTCGTAAAAAATCGGGTTTTTGAACAGTCTGACTGGTTTTTGAGATATCAAACATCGATACTTCTAACTGGGTATGAGTAATAAAATCAGTAAGTTCAGCATATCGCAATACTTCTAACCGGGTTTTTGAACAGTCCGACTGTTTTCTGAGAAATCGTACTTTGATACTTCTAACCGGGTATATGAGTACATCAGTAAGTTCAGCATATCGTGAATTTTGTAAATATAGGTAGAGCAGTATATTAACAGATCAGTTATCAGATATACCTTAAACAATTAAAAAGGTAATAAAACTGAATGCTAGGTGCTAAAAAATGAAGATTTGGCATCTGATACGAGCAAAAGCGAATGGTTTATTTTCGGAATTTGATATGAACAGATGATCAGTGAGACAGTGAATCGAGTTAGGAATATCACAAGATCAGTAAAAGTCGCATTATGCATCAGATTCTGCAAGCTGTAAGTCACTAACTCGCAACTGGTGGTCACATCACATCATATCGGAATAATATGATGTTAACTCATGTCTACAAGATCCGGTTTAGTCCCGATTTGAGCTGGGTAAGATCATAATGACAGTAGAGAGTCATTTTTCTGAGTTTTAACACTGTCACACATCCCTGATGACTTTGCATCAACCCCTTACAAGTTAATCGAATTCAAGGAAAACAGAATCTTGGCTCTCCGCTGTAGAAACAGAAACATAGTTTCGAATTTTCGATGTGAAGAGCTGATTAAAGTGTGCTCTTTACTTTAAGGAGGTGGACCTACAGTTAGGCAAACTGAGGCATTTAAGAAAGCAAAGTAACAAGTTAATAATGCACTGAGAAATGTCAATGAGGTAGGAGCATACGTGGGTCCAAGCAATGGCGGAACTAGGAAGGCGTAACATGAACTGCCGCCTTCCAAAACCAGTCGAAATATGTTTCAGACACGGCAAATTTGTATACTGACTCCACTATCCTAGAGCCTAACTATCTGAGAGCTGAATTATATACAGTCAGAACTTTCATCTTGAAAGTAACAGTTGAATGTAAATCCCCTCAAGTTGAGACATTCGGAACTTATGTAGGACTGTATGAGCCGACTGTCGATTTGATTCTTAACACAACACAACAAGAGCTAGTAGATGAACTTCTTGATATTGGCAAAGCATATACAGTCGACAAATAAACTCATATACGCTAGTATCTGAACTTTTGCGGTAGACAAACATGCCTTGGCGATATACTCATTGTCGACAGAGCATTTCCCAAGTTTTCGACAGTAAAACCATTATCGGTTCTCATCAGATATAATAATTTCAGCGGTTAAACCAGTATTTGAAGTTTAAACAGACGAATATACAAACCAAACTAAATGTAAATGATCGAATTCATAGTCATGCTGAATTTCATTAAAATCAATCGAAATCATCAACTAATGAACAAATTCATAATCATGCTAAAATTCGATTATTGTTGAAGATACAAAAGAATATAATCCTTCAATTTAAACCCAACATCTCTAGCCTCAATCCCAACATACTTATCCGCATCACTTAACCTATACTCCTCAATCCCTTCCCTTCCGCTCTTCTCCCACATCTCCATCCCGAAACTCCGATCCGCAAAATACGCCTCCACCTGCATCATCACCCCGCCGGCGCCGGCGCCGGCCGACGGCGTCGGAACCACCGCCGACGGCAACCGCTCGTAGTGGCCTCGGTCAACGCCCTCGAGCTCGTCGAGTCGGGCCAGGGCCCGGCCCGATACCGAGTAAAGCTCGCCGGCGACCCGGCGGCCCGACCCGGGATGGTTGATGAGGAAAGGGATGCCTAGGGGCCCGCGGACTAGAGGGTAGGGGTGTACGGTTGTGTGGGGCCCGAGGAATTGGGCGTCGTTCGAGGCGGTGAGGGTTTCGAGGAGGTGGTGGTTTGGGAAGCCTCGCTTTAAGGTCCCGTACACGAAGATTAAGGCTCTGTTGTTGTTGTTGTTGTCGTTATTGGTCGACATGGTCGAGAGTGATGCGAAAGTTGGAATTATGACGAATTATTAGTAGGGCAAAGCACGGGTCGGATATTAGTGTATGGGGATGTATTTAGGTGGAAGGGGTGGAGATTAAAAAAAGGGCGTTTTATATATAACTTGATTTTTGGTAGATTTGTTTGATTTGTAGTTCTTCTAAATTAAGAAAATAATCACGAGTTAATATATTGCTAATTTGGAATATAAATATTAATTCAAATGGAATATAAGTCTTTATAATCCTTTTTCTCTTGATTTTGTTTCTATTATTGTCTCGTGTATTAAATAATTCCCTAATATTGATGAATATGATAATCGATAAACTTTGGCAATAAAATGAGTCATAAAGATGTGGAATAAATTAAACACCAAATTATCATCCCAAAATTATTAATATCAACAACTCAGTAAGGATACCTTAAAATAATAATATTGATTTTTGTAACTGAGAAATAAATTAATATCCGAGAGGGATTATAGTTTATTGGATCCTTTTCTTTGTTCTTCTTAGTTTACCTATTTCTTGACGTTTTGCAAAATGGTGAAGTGTAAGAGAAAGTGTTGACTTTTTCTCACTCGGATTACCACGCAATTAAGATAGGTTGATCACAAACAGGCAAATAACTAATCTTGCTTAAGACGATCATACCCATTTTAATGGTAAAACTGATCCAAATACCACCGTTGATGCAAAACAAACCTTTTGCTATTATGTAGACAAAATACCTTAATCATACGATACCTATTTCAGTTTTAAAACGGATATTACTCATCACATCTTAAACAAAAATTTGTGCATCACAAATTACGCTCAAATATCGGTCAGGACAAACAACAGACGGAAGGCTTAAAGGGGAGGATTGGCCTACTGCTTACACGAGGGGACCTAGCCCTTTTGTTAACCAAGCTGCTATTTGGCGTCGACAAATTATTAAATAACGTCGATAATATGTAATGAATTTCCTAATTTGCCCCCTCCTAACCCAAACATTTCAATCAAACTATCGACAAACAATTTAATAGACAAATCAAAACTAATAACTAATAACGAATAACGAACAATTGAAGAACCTTAGATGTTAAACTAATCAACGTAAACGAATTGATTTGTAAAAAAATCAAACGTCGAATTACTAATCATGCCCTAATTGACTAAAAACGAAATCAACGTCAAACGAATCGATATTAACGGTCAGTTTTAAACGGTCATAACTTAAGTTCTAGATATGATATTGAAATAATTTCAACTGGAAGTGATAGCTTAACCTATTACGGTTCTAACGATAGTCCATATGCCCCAAACAGACAAAAAACGAGGGAGACATGGTCGTTTAACGAAAATGCTACGGTGTAGGAAAACTGGACATGGAACATACAAGTCCAGACCTAGGTTTGGAAGTGAATTGTCCACGTTCAGGCCCAAGATTAGACGTGAATAGTCCACGTCCAAGCCTAGGCTCGAACGTTAACCATTCACGTCCAACCCTAGACTTGGACGTGGACCATTCACGTCAACACCTAGGTCTAGTATGTGTATGTTTACGTCCAAACTTTTCCTGTATCGTCGCATTTTCGTAAAACGGCCATATCTCCCTCGTTTCTTGTTTGTTTGGGACATACGACCTATCGTTAAAACCGTAAGAGGATAAGCTATCACCTCCACTTGGAATTACCTCAATATCATGTTTACAATTTAAGTTATGACCGCTTAAAGCTAACAAAAATATTTGCAAATCACAAAGGACAATTTCTTGGGTCAGTGTAAGCGACCTCACAAATTTCAGAAAATACAGTGGACGTTTGAGTCTGCTGGTGTGCAATAAACAAGTCTCCGACGGAAATCGGATACTCGTTAAAAAATGGTTTAATACTTGTTATTTAGGACTGAAATTGAATAGGGTAACTGTTGAAGCAACCCTGCAAACGTGTTAGAATAAACAGGAAAAAAAGAAAGATGGCCCAATACGGCCTCCGAAACGGCTGGTTTGTCTCCCGGAACGGCCTCCGAAACGACTGGTTTGTCTCCCGGAACGACCTCTCGAATCCGGCTTTTCTCCCGGTTTTACACCACGTGTCTATGGTCGCTTTAGAAGTTACTTTCAGCAATTTCAGCCCCAAAATAGAGGCAATAGAACATTTGTAATGAGTATTCGATTTTCGTCCAAGACTGGTTTATCCACACCCGCAGCCTCAAATGTTCTCTGTTCCTCCTCAAATTTTGCGAGACCGCTTTGAAATTTAATTGTAAAATTTATTATTATTTATGTTTTGTAATTTGTATTAATCGGTGGAAAAGCGAAAGTTCAGTATAATCCAGTTGTAGATATAATATAATGAGAGCCCTATTACAGGCAAATTCATTTGGGCCGGAAAATTTTGAAAATCTCTTATTTTTTTTAGTATAAAGGGGATTAAACTTTAGGTCATTTAAATAAAGATATCTCGAAACCGAATCGAAATTTATAACGTATCACACATGGATCGGGATTCAGGAAGATTGGAGCTTATTCCATCGGCCCATGCGCTATAGTTACAGACCATACATAATCTTAGGCCCAACATTGTTTTGATAACCAGTTTTGGGCCCATTGTCTAATTGTCTACGATGTCGATAACTTGAAATCGTGATTTGTACCTGATTTATTAATTAAATTTTTTTGTATGGGGTATTTGTTCGTATTTCCATGTTTTATATGCAATAAACTTGAATATCAGATCAGTTTGAATAACCGTAGGTTTAATATAACCTTGATTTATGCATTGACTTTCGACCAAATCAAAATAACATTACATAACGACGAGATGAAATTAGGAAAATTCTATGGCGGTATTTAATTACAACTAGGTTAAATTTATATAATATACTGTATTCTAAAAAGGTATATTGGTTTGGAGGACCGCAAATGATCACTTTTGTATGTACGCTGTAATAATATCATAAGCGTGTAATTATTCTGTAAGACCGTTGTTTGCCGATGATGGATATTGGCATGTAGCATAAGAATTAAGAAGTCTTGGATCAATTATTTGGAAGTTGATTGTAATCATTAAGATTAAAACTTCAAATGTTGAATCATGTAAGAATATAATCGAGAGCTTCTCTCATTGAAGACGAAGCTGAAGGCGAATAATGTCTCTTTTACAATATCACAATTGGGAGGGCAAGCGGGGTGCTCCATTTAATTCTCACTTGATTTGCCACTTGCATATTGTGAGAGAGACATTATTCGTGTCCGGCTTGTGACGGATAATGTCCGTCTTCAATCAAAATTTGTGTATAATCAAACCTAATATTATTGTCGATTTCTTACTAAAGTATGAATGTGATTGATTTATTTTGACTGTATGGACCACCAACAATACCAATCACCAAAATAATAAAATTAATAAATATTTGTACTACTGCAGTAGATTTTTATACTATTTATTTGATTGATATGAAATTATAAATATCAAAATATAAATAATTTGATTGATTTCAATAAATGGGGGCACATGATGTTATTCCTCATTTATTACTTTACTAAAGTCAATCAAAATTCAATGTATCCTTTTTAAATTTTAATGGGCCACCAACACTAAAAAAAACATTGTCAGCCACAATAATTTTTTTATATATAAATGAAATTTTAGAACGAAAATCATGGACATAATTTAACGCAATATAAATAAAATTATCGACTTATAATATGAGTTGATTTCTTTTTTTTAAGTGGTTTATATATAGTTATTAAACCGAAATAGATTTGAATCATTTAAGCACGGTCCCATATGACGCGTTAGGGTGAAAGTTGCATCAACTATTTGATACATTTATAACATGGACCTATTTGTTTAAGAATGATGGATTTTCGTTTATTCTAAGTCAATTTGATGTCGTTTATAAAATAGGGTTAAACGATTTTCTCTTTTAAAAGATATATGAACCTATTTTATAATCTTGATTGGAATTTTAATTAGTGCAATAATTTTTTTAATAATTTAATTGATAATGTCACAAAAAACATTAGTAAAAAACTTAGTTCCAAATTAGAATTACTCATATGCTTCTTTTATAGCACAATATTGGTCATGTCGGACTAAGGCTCTGTTTGGCAAGCCATTTCAGGTATCTGATTTGGTCAAAGTAACTTATTTGACCAAAATTTCAGGTACCTTATTTTTTTGTAACCGTTTGACAACTAGCTTATTTAACCAAATAAGCTACCTGAAATGAAATGCTGCCTAGAGTAGCATTTGAGATTTCAGGTACCTGATTTAGAGTGATTTTCCTTTTTTACCCTTTAAATCTATATATTACTAAATAATTATCATATCCTTTTACGTAATTTCATCAAAATCAGTTACCTTTTCAGTTAGTTTGCCAAACATTTTTTTATATAATCAGCTACCTTATCAATTCATAATTTTCAACTACCTTATCAGTTAGCTTTTCAGGCTAAAGTTATCAGATTTAGTAGCACATTTAACCATCGAATTTAATTAGCAAAACTGAGAAGGTGTTAGTGACTCTATATGTCAACTATATTATTTCTATTATGTATGTACATGGATAATGCAGCTATAATCCTACGTGCTATTTGCTACATATTCAAAATTATTATTATAGGAAAAAATATGCTATTAACATAACATTTATAAAACACGTGAAATTAGTAAATTAATTGGTCAATTTACTATTTAATAAAGATCATGACCTACTAATTTATCTAATGTACATCAATGCTCTAAACAAAGCCATATTGTAGGAAAAATATTATCCCACCATCCCGATCATTTGTTATCCTATTACATTTTGGTGTTTCAGTCAATTGTCGTTCTTTCTATTTTAGGAATGCATTCGTTGAACAATTTAATCTTTCACACTCAATTTGGTTCACTTGTAATAATTAATTTCTTCGTCTTTCCTTGGTCTTTATGCCAAAACTGAAGGATAACAATTGACCGGGACGAGGGAGGCAAAACATGTGTGATGAACTAACTAATCATTAATCATTGTATAACGTTATTAATCTACTCCTTCCGTCCCGATGATTTGTTGTCTTTTAGTTTTGGCACAAAGGCCAAGGAAAAATGAGGGAGCCAATTATAAGATGACAAATGGACTAAATTGAATGTGAAAGATCGAATTACTCATCAAATACAATCCAAAAATAGAAAGGACAACAATTGACTGAGACACCCAAAATGGAAAAGGACAACAAATGACCGGGACGGAGGGAGTAATATATTAACATTATCTTTCCAATCAAAATCTTAATCTTAAATCCATAACATTAATCCAAAATCCAAAATTGATCCTCTTGCAATTCTATCATCTAGCCAAGGTTCAATGACTTTGGCCTCTCTTCCAAATTTGAATGCAAATTATCTTAATCTCATTGTATGTGTTATGGTGTCAAAGCACTAGTTTTGTTAATGCCAAAAATTGTGCCCTAATAAGAGGGAACACTCTAGCCAATTTATCCACATGGAGATTAACTCTTTGTTTTTGTGTTGCGGTGCGTAAAAGAAGAATGATGTAATATAAAACTACGAATTTAGTTGATTGAATCGGGTTAATGGACTCCAATTCCGAAGTTAAAAGGTTAAAGGATCGGATTGGGTCCGATAATGTACCCTAGTTGGATTTGGAACGGTCTTAAGTTGATTTGACTATCGACTAACTAAAATTTGGTTCTTAAGGAGTGTCATCCTCTTGATATTATTACTAGTGCACTTCTTAATTGAGACGGAGAAAGTAATTGTCAAAGATCGATTCCTTCTTAATTGGAATTTTGTAAAATCATGATCGGGACCATTTTGGATTTGGCATAGCAAAACTCCAATGGGATAACATGTTAGTTTGACTATTAGATTCAACACAAATTCTCATTATAGACGGACAATATCCGTCTAATACTCTCTCACAAAATGTAAATGAATAGTGCAAGTGGAGTGGTGGGAAATGGGATACACCCACTTACCCTCCCACTTGCATTTTGTGTGAAGGGTCATTATCGTTTTCAGCTTTTAACGGATAACGGCCGTCTCCAATGAGATGAACTGAATAATCAAATCCGCACTTCAATTTCATAAGAGAAACATGAATCGTAATTTGTACGTTAACACATCCGATCGTGCAAGATGATGATCTATCTTTTTCACAAGGCATAAAGTAAAAGGACAAATAGATATAACCAAATTGAAAGTGATTTCACCTTTATTTCATCTAGTAATTTCCACACGCAATAATTCTTATATTAGACGAGTATATCAAAAATCTAATAAAGACTTGTTTATATTGTAAGAGTTTTTGCTCTTAACCATCACGATCATTTGTTTTCTTTAATTAAAATATTATATCCCTCAATCACAATGAGCCATCACAATGCTCAATCCACCAAACGAATAATCACCACCCTTTTCCCCTCTCTTATACTTGAAACGAGTTAAGTACTATGCATGATATATATATATATATAAGATACGAGAAGGATAGTGAAAGATGCGGTACCAAATAAGAGCAGATTAAACTCATTTTCATTTTAGCATAAATATTACTTACTGTCAATGTTGTCAGGATCGGGATTCTACTTTGGATCGATGACGCCTCACAGAATCGGATCGTGGGATCGGATCGTAGAATCGATTCTTGCTAGTTTAGCTATGATTGATGGTGGGGATCTCAAAAAGACTGAAATTAATATAATTAAAGTATTGATTATATAGTAATAAAAGCGATAATGGTGTTCTTTAAATATAAATACAATTATTTATTAACAGTAACAACTGAGGTATCCAACAAATAAAATGCCTGTCTCACACAGTCTACAATTTGTTCTTTTATTAGTCACGTAAAGACATAATACACAAACTTAACCAAAGAGGTAAATAACTAGTTTTTTACAAATTTGTTGTATTCTTATAATTGAGTAACTAAGTACACCCCGTCTCATAAATAGCTAAAAAATACAAAATGAACAATTATAGTCTCGGACAGCATACTAATTCAACACTAGTCATCAAAGCTTATTTAGTGTTCATGGGTGATGACTATGAGTAATGATAGCAGATTTTTTAATGTTAAATTGAGAGTTAGGGTTCATAAGTATTTGACAAAAGAAATAGAATTAGGAAGTTGGGTTTACCAGTGTAGTTGGAGCTTATTTTTACATCTTTTTTACTTCATTTTTCTTATTTTTACTAGTCAAACGGGTTAACCTAACTAAGTGGCCACATAAGTCGATGAAAGAAAGGGAATTAAGAGTGTAATAGGCCTTAGAAAGTTATAAGAACATGTGGCTCATTGGTCCAATACATGAAAATGCATTTATTATAGGCAAAACATAGAATCGTACGACTCTACGACGATTCTACGATTCTGACCGATCCTGACGATTCTACGGCGATTCTACCCCATAACGATCCTATGAGCGATTTGGATCGTTTACCTATTTTTGAATCGTTTACCCCATAACTTTATGTTATTTATCAGAACTCATATATATGAAAATTGAAAAAAATGATACTCCCTCCTATTCTATATATTCTTCCCTTTTTTTTTGCACAAGAAATAAGAAAGTTAATTTGAACCACACAAAACACACTACCCCACATGTCATCGAATTTAGACTACACAAATCAACCTAAAAAAGGAAATAAGGAAGAAAACTCGAATAACCGAATAAGAAAATAGAGAAAAATATATAGAATAGGGGGGAGTATATACGAAACAAAATCATTTTATCCAAAAGGTTTAAAGATTCTCAAAGTATAATTTTAAAATAATTTGTGTCGATGAAATAATACTTCTCCTATTCACTATATTCTTCCTCTTTACTTTTTGCACAAGAAATAAAAAAGTGAATTTGGACCACACAATACACACTACCCCACATGCCATTGAATTTGGACCACACCAATCAATCCAAAAAAAAAATCGAGAAAAAAAACCAAATAACCGAATAAGGAAATAGGGAAAAAAAACGTGAATAGAAGGGACTACTCAGTAGTAGATAATTTTGCCATCTTTTCCCATTGTACATGGTCATGATTCATGAGTCATGGCTTCACATGTTGGGCAAATGGTATCACCCGAGGGCTTGAGAATGACATTATATTAATCCCTTAATCTTCTAGACCACATCACCTCCTTGTTTATTTATTAGATTAGACAATACTCTTAAATATCTTTTAAAATGGTGTTTTTTAAAAAAATAATCCCTTTTTTTTAAGGTGTCAAACAAGGAACATGACCCGTACAATATATATGCAGAAAAAATGATTTGAACTCGTGACATATTATACGAGACCTTCATCTTAAGCAATGGGCTAAAATATTTTCAATGAAAATAATCACTTTATAACATGTCTGTTTAGCTAATTACGGAGTTCATTAAATCAACTTTATCACTGACATAGTCACATTAGTTGAGTCTTAACTCTTAACTATAAATATCATTTCTTACTTTATTCACCAATCTCATCCGACCTCTCCTAAACTTTTCGGACTCATATATTTATTTAAATCACTAATGTCTCAATTGGTTTAAATTGGTTATTTTAAAATTCAGGCCGCTAATGTGTCATGTAAATCTTGAGTCACATACATCTATATATCACGCTACCTATAGTTACATAAAACGTCTTGCTTGTGACGGACATTATCCGTCACAAGCTGAAGACGGATAATATCCCTCTCACAATAAGACAACTGGGAGGGTAAGTGGAAGGGAAATGGAGCATCTTCAACTTGTGACGGATAGTGTCCGTCTTCAATGAGAGTTTGTGATACAACAATCCAAAATGAAATCCATCATTCTTCTTAGAATCTCAAAACGACGAACTCTAAACACGACATGGTAGGCCGATGCTCGAAACGGGGCCACTCTCAATTTCCCAAGGGCCAAGCAACAACCTTCCGATCAAAAAGCCTCAAGTAGCCCTACATTTGTATATCACACGTTCTTATTGAAGACAGACACTATCCGTCACAAGTTGAAAATCGAATAGTACTCCTTTTATAATATGCAAGTGACACCAATCACGAGGTGTTCCATTCTCCCCTCACTTGCCTTATTATGAGAGAGATATTATCCATCTTCTGTTTGTGACGGATAGTATACTATCCGTCCTAAGTAAGACGCTTTATTTTTGTTTATATATAGTCCATTGTAGAACTTGTTAGTGGAATTGTGATGATGATGTTAAAAAGGAACTCAGATTAAAAGCAAAAATTCCACTAACCATTAAAAACTTTCCACATTATATTAAGGACACTTTTGTTTTGTGTGACATAAAAAAAAAAAAAAAAGATGAAATAATAATTAAAATTGTATAGAGACAAATGAACGTGCAAAAGAGTTTTATAGAAGGTTGATGATAATATAAGCTTCACGCCTTTATAAATTGGTGCACCACGGTTTCTTCCCAAATTGATCAATTAACGTGGACTGTGTCACAACCTCACGGGGTTTATTCTTCCAAGGATGTTGTTTCCTTGTATACAAACTCATCATTACTCCCCTTTCTTTGTCCCCTCCTCTCCATGGCTGGATTCTCATGAATACTGACGGCGCCTCAAAAGGAAACTCAGGTCCAACTGGAAGTGGTGGTTTATTCCGTGACGAAACAAGGAATTTTATCGATGTTTTCTACTTTTCTTGTGGCTATTGTTTTTCGATGAAGGCGGAGCTTATGGCTCTTTCCGCGGGTTTAGAGCGAGCTCGGCAACTAGACACTGCTGACAAGCTACTAATTCATATGGACAACTTTCCGTGCATTCGTCTCGTGAAAGAAGATCAGCTCTTAAGTAATAATCTCCGAGCTCTGGTAAAAACGTGTAAGGACCATTCACGATAATCAATGGAGGGTGGAGATTGAACACAGATATAGAGAAGTAAATAAAGACGCTGACTGGTTAGCAAACCAAGGTGTGGAGTCAAGCATCGAAATGAAAATTGCGATAGTCCACCAGCTGAGCTACGGTCTATTCTTCGAGAAGATATCCTTGGGGTGACTATCCCCCATGTAATAGCTATTTAAGTCTTGGGATTTGTCCCTCTTTTGCACCAATTTTTTTTTTTTTTCGTGTAACTCTTTCACATGTATTCGTAGTTAGGCCTTATTCTTTTAGGAAATATTTTGTTTTATTTAGGCCTTATTCTTTTACTTCAATTCAGCTTTTTAGACAAAAAGAACAGTATCTTATTAATTTGTGAAGAGATGAAGTGAACTAAACTAACTAGATAAAGCCGAGCTGAACAAATTAAGCTGAAATTAAGTCATAAAGAACATAGCCTACTACTAAGACCACAGAGGAGATCTCATACACATCCACTCTTCATTCTCAAAGCACATTTCAAGTCAGAATCACTGCCGTAATCTTATATTCCAAATCATTCTATCTCTAAGTAATATAATTGCTTCATTGTTGAATTTAGAAAAAAACTACATTTTGATCTTACCAATTTGGGTGAAAATATAAAGTAGCTACATTTTGATCCTAAACAATTTAGGTATATTTTTAATATTTGTATTATGATCTTATTCTCAAGCTAAGCTAAGGCCATGTTATAAGGGGCTTGCATTGTGATTTTATTTTATTTTATTTTTTTAACGAAGGGCGTACTTAGTCGAATTACAATATAGAGGATGAAGGATTCGAACCTGAGACCTATTGTCCTCAATACCTCAGTCTTAACCACTAAACTAAGGGATTGTTTGGTTCAACACGGGAATATGAAGTTCCCAGGAAGTTAAGTTCATGTGAATTTGTAATTCATGTGAATTGCAAAAATGTTGTTTGGTTATCACGTAGGAAGTTAATTCATGTGGGAAGTTGCACTTACCAAGGGGGTTATGTAAACAACTTCTTACATTATGGAAGAATTAGAGTTCGTTGGGAAGTTCTAATTCCCATGAAATGGGCAACCAAACATCATCATATTTAGCTAATTCATGAGAACTTCCCATGATTTAAGGGGGCAATCAAACAACCCCTAAGACATTTTACGTCTTGCATTGTGAATTGTGATCATTCCAATCTCAACTAATGTTTGATTATTCCCAATCAAAACATATAAAATTTCAGTAGGTCTCGTGAGAGACCGTCTCTCACTAAATTAGTGAGAGACATAATAGAAAAATAGAAAAAGCA
>VHZZ01000003.1:464215-500505 GCA_009801015.1 Silene noctiflora
TGTGGTTCGACCCTGTTACCACTAACTTCAGTTAGTTTTAATAGGTATTATAAATTTTATTTTTGACACCTTACGATGGGTATCATATAGTGTGGACAAACTTAAAAAGTTAGGTACCACATGCAAAATGACAAAGTTAAGAGCAATCTTGAAAGCTTTTGCAAAAAAAAAAAAATAATAATGTAAAAACCAAAACAGAATTAAAAAGAAATAACCCTAAAACCACATTGGTGCATTTATTTTAATTTTGTAATTTCATTTTATTTTAAGCTGTTATATTTATAAGCAAGTTAAATACAAAGTACAAAAGATATTTTTCACATTTGTATCAAGTGTATGTAAAACCCGGTGTGCTACGTGTCTATTCCAATGCTTAAACGTAAGGCCGAAGCTCATAACTTGACTCAAAACTCATATAACCTCGGATTTAATACGGAGTAGGATTCATACCATTTGTTTTATTTCCTAGATGGCAAAGGGGATCCGCAACCCCACTGAGTAATTCTTTGAGCGTACGTGAAAACCTACAAATCACATACACCACGTCAACCACCCTTTGTAAGGGAGAGACAAGCTCGAAGTCTAAAAGAAAGTTTCCAAGCCATTTTACTCTAACAAGAATGCCCGTGATGAGACTTAAACCTAAACTCAATTAAAATTTATCCAAGTTTTAACCGCTGAACTCGATCCTCGACAACAATTCACACCATTTTTACTTAAAACAAAATAAACATGCTCTTTTAAATTTTTAGGGTACAAAATCAATGAGTTTGGTGTGAAGACAACCACATTAGGCACACACAACATGGATTTGGTAACATGTACTCCTTATGATGTATCCCTAACTAGATTAGACATACTCCTTCTTATTAAACCTAATTTTTCAGCTATTTTATGCTTAATTTATTCAATTCCTAACTATTTTGGCCTTTATTTTGTCAACTCCTAAATTGGCTAACTTGTGCGATACTGCAATAACATAACAAACGTCTTGCTTGTGACGGATATTATCCGTCACAAGCTGAGGACGGATAGTTCTCCTCTCACAATAAGACAAGTGGGAGGACAAGTGGAGGAGAAATGGAGCACCCAGGCCAATAAATACTGCCACTTGCATAATGTGAGAGGGGCACTATCCGTCTTCAATTTGTGACGGATAGTATCCGTCTTCGATGAGAATTTGTGATAACATAAACTGCACACCTGTTTTAGTTTGTGTATTTATTTTCATTCATTTTTTCTTGTGTACTCTAGAAGATAGATGACCAATGAATGCGACATGTCATATACATTCTCTGTATTTTTCCACAAATATTCATCTAAGACGGACAATATTCGTTTTAAGTTTAAGACAAGTCAAATATTTCACGTATTCTTCTCCTATTCATCATGACTTACCTCTCCGAGTCTCCGTCTTAATCATTTATTTACGACTTCCTTCGTTTTTATATGATGTACCCATTTGAATATAAGAGTGAAGTATTTTAATAAAATGGGTACACCATATGAAAACGAAGGAAGTATTAATTAAAACATTCCTCACAAATAATAGAACAGGGAAACAAATGAATGAGCCTAGAGATTACTTCTTATACTCCCTCCGATCTACACCAATGATAACATGGACTCACTTTTCTTCTCACAAAAAGTAGGTTCGTGTTATATTGGTGTGGATCAGAGCAAGTATTTATCTTCTCATGTAATTAAGTAAATTATTAGAAAAAATATTTTTTTTTAGTTGCACCACGAAAACCGTTGTGGGTCACATGCTAAGAAAGCTAGAGAATCCATTTCCGTTAATTCAGTTCAATTCAGTTTCATTAAGTTTAATTCAGTTCATCACTTCATAAATTAACTCTTATTTGAACTCTATTCAATTCACTTCAACTTAACTTTATTCAGTTTAATTCAATCGGTAAAAAACATAACCTAAACCACGAAAATAAAAATGTATTTTAATATTCACGCACGCCAACCAATTTTAAGAATAACTAAGTCATCATTTATTATTAATATTAATAAAAATAAAAGAAAAAGTAAGATAAGACCAATGTAGATGAAAATGAAATGAAAAGGAGGTCGACTCATATTATATGCAATTGCTTGGGGAAAACGTATCTTCTCAGGTTTGTGTATACCGAAGCTTAGGCTTTGATATTCTGTACGCCAAGATATAATTTTAATTTTTTTTTTTGGATATTAAATATAAATAAAAAAAAAAAATTCCCATTTTTCTTAAATAAAATATCTCACCAAACTATCCCATGGCGTACTTTTTTACAAGAATATTTTTTGGAGAATATATTATATGAATTTTTTAATTAACTTTTGTAGTCATAACATTATTAAAATGCAAAGCTACTTGATGTTTTCTTTTCACTTCTATTAATAAATTGTGAGTTTACACCAAGAGAATATGGGTGGTATATTATGTGAAAATTTAATAAAATGTAAAAATAATTAAATAAGTGTAAAATAGTATAAAAATTATAAATCTTTGAATTTGAATTTAAACATTCTAAACTGAAATAAGCTAAACTAAACTAAATTTATTTGAATAAAAAAAATAGTTGAAAAGGTGTCTTAAAGTTGACGAAACTTATAGGTGTTAGTTAACCCGTATAATACTCATAAATCGCTTGTAAAGAGGACCATTTGAGCAAATTAACCTAGTCAACTCTCCAACCCTATAGTTTGACTAGCGGGGTCAACCCACTCAACGAGTCTCCATTCTCACATCTTAACTCGCACACCCCGCCCTTAAACCACGCTGCTTCAAAATTAACCTTAACTTTCCAACTCAACCAACCAAAAGGCAGAAAAAGAAAAATTCTTCGGTCTATCCCACCAACAACCCTCCACTCCAAACCAGCCCGACTAGACTTACCTCAACTTAGGTCAATCAGGTGGACTAACCCGATCCCACCTCTCGATCAACCGACCTATAGGCTATAACCTAATAATCTCTTATATGACTTCCATTGAATTTTAATAAATGATAAATTGAAAGGATAAGCATGGCCATTTCTTTTTATTTAAATAAACTTAAATTTATCAATATTTTTTTTTATTTTTTTTTAATATAAAATAAATAAATCCTAGACCATCCACCACCTTCTCCACTCTATATTCCCTTTATAATAAAACCCCTTTTATCTCTCTTTATTTTCATTCCAACTTCCTAAAAACTCCCTCTAAACCAATTACTCACTCTTTTCCCCTGTTTTTTTTCTTCTTAATCTCAAGCTGGCGATTGTTAATCAAGAATCCTCTGTTCGTGAAATTAAACCCAAAAATCGTCGAATAATGGTAATTTTTTTTACAGTTATAATTGATTAATGAGAATAATAATTAATAAGGCTGTTTATTAGTTATAATTGATTAATTATCTAATTGTGTAATTAAAATGAAATTAATTAGGGTGGTGGAGGACCAGATGATGAAGATTTTAATAGATGGCCGCCATGGTTGAAGCCATTGTTACGTGAAAAGTTCTTTGTTCATTGCCAATATCATCCTGATTCTCATAAAAGTGAATGTAATATGTACTGCTTGGATTGTATGAATGGTGCTCTTTGTTCACTTTGTCTTGCTCATCACAAAGATCATCGTGCTATTCAGGTAATAATTTGTTATCTTTCGTATTACCACACCAAAGGTAACATGGACCCACTTGTGAACGGAAAAGTGGGTCCATGTTACCTTTAATGAAAGCTATTTCAGAAATGAATAGAACAGTTTTCATTGGTTACACATTATGTTTTGCTATATCTTGTATCGGTTCAAACTCCGTCAGCATTAAAATCAGCGTCTTAGGGCCTTTACCACAAAAGAAGAGGGGTTTGTGGGTTTCATGGATCAATTTTATAATTTTTGGTTTTAATTAATTTAAACAAATAGGATTATTAAAAATTTCATCTTTAATTCAATGCCCTTTTACTTTTCTTCAAGTGCTCCAATTTTCAACATTTTTGACATTATTGGTTACAACATTAATTAAATGGGTCTAATTTTAACATCTTGTTTAGCTCAATTTTGTCAAAAAAAAATGTCATTTTTCTTAATAATTCACCTACAATTTCCTTTTCCAATGTTTTGGAAAACCAAGTTTGTGGAGGTAATGAGAAGCTTTTCTTGCCCTTCAAGCTTTACCCTTAACAAAGTTGACTTGTACTTCATTTTAGTTGACTTGTATTTTAATCCACAATATGTCTTACAGTGTGATACGATCCTTTGACCAATTCAAAGATTGTATGACACTGTAAGACGGTTTTATTTTATAATTAGTGTTGAATGTTAATGACATTTGTTTTGATTGATTAACAGATAAGGAGGTCATCGTATCATGATGTGATAAGAGTTTCGGAAATACAAAAAGTGTTGGATATTAATGGAATTCAAACATACATAATCAATAGTGCAAGAGTTGTGTTCTTGAATGAAAGGCCACAGCCTAGGCCTGGGAAAGGTGTCACAAACACATGTCAAGTTTGTGAAAGAAGTCTCCTTGATTCCTTCCGATTTTGCTCCCTTTCTTGCAAGGTTATTTCTTAATTCACAAATTACTTGCCTTGCATTCTGTTTGGATGATGTTTGTTTCGAGTTTTCGGTACCATAAACATATTGTTATTGATCACATTTTCCTTGCAATGCTTAATCATAGGTAGTGATTGTCTATACCATTCCTTAATAATATTATCGGTCAAGCTAGCTGACATGTGTTGTATTCTTAGCATATGTCGACATTTGGGCCGTGTTATCGATTGGGTGGCAAATGTGGTCAATATTACCAGCTAAGCTAGCTGATATGTGCATTTTTAGTCTGTGTTGACGTCTAGGTTGTGTTATCGAATGAGTGGCAAATGTGGTCACTTTCACAATGTGTCCCATTGAATTAGTTACATTATTGACACAAAATCTACCTAAATTGCAAATGGGTACTCAAAAGCCTTGATATAGAAATGTATTCTAATTTGGACATTTATTGACTTGTACTTAATTTGATGATGAAATTGTTATTCCTTTTATTTAGATTGTTGGGACATCAAACAATACTCATAAGAGGAAGAAAATCCGGTCATCAATGGAGTCGGATTCTGAAGATTCCGGTAGCACGGGTAGCACCACAACAAGGGAGGAGATGATAAACTACAACAATAGAATGGTCCAAAGCTTTACACCATCAACACCACCTCCAACTGCCCTTAATTTCAGGACAGCCAAAAGAAGGAAAGGCATTCCACATAGAGCCCCTCTAGGTGGACTCATAGTACAATATTAATCATATTAAAAACTATATATTATATATATATTTAGTCCTTAAGCTATAGGATAATTGCACTAAACCCCCTTTGTTATAGAACTACTAGTTTTTTTTAGAGGTCTACATTCGCCAACGCTAGAGCTTTTGCACCTTATAGCAAAGGCCAGCGTTGAGTGAACTGAACTGAACTAAAAACGGTTTTCCTCGTTTGGTGTGTATGTATAGCAAATGATGCAAATTAGCAAGTACATAATGGGTAGTTGCACAAATAAGTGAATTACTAAGGACTAATGTGAAAAAATAGTTTGGAAAAGATAAGATAGTGGTGGCTATATAATTATAGGTAGTGCATATACATCTTTGTTCTTGGTCTTGTCACATATTGACATATATATTATATGAAAAATGTACATATTTTTGGCTTCTTGTGTAATAATAAAAAGAATGGCATGTATCTTTTGCAAGACATTTGTTGGGAGGCTATTTTAATTCTAAAGAATATAATTATTGGATATCATACATAGAAAATATAAAAAAATAATAATACTTTCTCTTATTATAAGAAATTTTGCATTTGATTACAATAATCCTCGTAAAAAGAATCGAAGGAAACAAGTTTTATATTTACGGTAAGAAATTTTTTGTCAAAAAGTCATTTGATGGACATATATACTAGTATACTACTCCATATAATGTCGTTTTTATCAAAGTTGGCTGGTGTGAGTGGTAAGGGTGATAAGGGCTTTCATGCTTTTAGTACCCGAAGAAGATTGTACTAGCTGTCGGTAGAGAATACTCATAGTCAACACCAAAAAAAAAAAAAAAATAATTGTTTTATTCTTCAAAATTACCACATCTTTTTCGTTTTGACATATCCTTATTCTTTAGCATTATTCTTGTCTATCTATATCTATATTATCGTGAGTGTAAATTGGGATGTCTATCGTTAACAAACAGTGAGCAATACTCTAGCCTTGACTGTTTTCATGAAGAAGTAAACCGTCGGTCAAAAAATTTGTTCTATTTATGTTTTATAAACGAAATGTCATATCATAGTCTGAATACGTGTTTATTTTATAATAAGTTCATAAAAATAAAAATTACATGAATAATTTCCAACAAATGGAGCAAAATACAAGCTAAAAAATATCTAAAACAAAAAAAAATAAAAAAAAAATTGTTTTTTGTGTAACTACCAAAATATTCGTTTTCCTTATGTTTATGATAAATATCTTAAACACAAATTTCAATAATTTCATATAAAATTCCACAATTAATTTGGATTTTTCTTTGAATGGTGGGACCCACGGCGGCGGAGACTTTGCGTACGTGTAGGTACACGTGTCAAAAGATGATTGGGAGTAAGTAAAAGAAGAAGAAAAAGATAGTCTTGATTCGTGGAATGTTTAAGTGATCGACATGAAAGAATGAGGTCATTGATTAAGTAAGAGTTTGTTTGTGTGTTTTTATATGGGCCGTTAGTTGGGCCTTTTTATATTAATGGGGCCCGCCCATTTTATGTTTGTTCGAGAAGGAATGTGATGGGAAAGAGGGAAAGCCTTATCCTTATTTTTGGATTAGTGGATTCCTTTTGGTATTCTCCCAACTTCTCCTTTTTAATTGCATCACAAAATTAGAACGGGTCATTTTCGGATCGGGTCAGTTATGGGTCAAGAGTTTGGGTCATATTCGGATCAGGTCGGGTCTGTTCGGGTTTTCGGGTCACATTTAGGTGATGTAGTTCGGGTCATTTCGGGTCTCGGGTCAGGTCAATCGGGTCGGGTTACTTTTGCCAGGTCTATGTGTAAGGCCGTTGTATGCTGAATGGAGTAAGATCCTCTTTTTTTGGATTGAAGTTGTTTGAACTGAACTAAATTGAATTTAATGGAGCTGAACTTAACTGAACTGAACTTAATGGGGTTGAACTGAAATGAATAAAGCTGAACTGAACTGAACTAAACTGAACTAAAGAGAGCTGAATTGAACTGAAATTAAGTTCAAGAGAACAAGGTCTAAATTAAAATTGTATAAAATGTCCATTTAAATTGTATATTGTTAGCCTGACAATGCATTTTAGGTACTTTATTTGATTAAAGTAGCTTATTTGACCAAAATTTCAGGTACCTAATTTTTTATAAACGTTTCACAAATAGGATACCTGAAATAAAATGTTACCTAGAGTAGTCTTTGAGATTTCAGGTACCTGATTTTACTTTATTTTCTTATTTTTACCCCTTAAATTTATACTATTAAATAATTATCATATCCTATTACGCCATCTCATCAAAACTAGTTATCTTTTCAGTTAGTTTGCCAAACATTTTTTTTTTTATATAATCAATTAGCTTATCAACTCCTAATTTTCACCTACGTTATTAGTTACCTAATCAGATTTCAGCTAACTTTTCAATTAATTTTACCAAACAGAGTCTAGTTTTTATGTTAACCGAGGTAAAATCAGTTCTCAAATGATTCAACTGACAAGAGTAATCTCGTCTTGTCCTTTTTTTTTTATATCAACATATGATCGACACATCATAAATGAGAGTGGTTGAGTTCGTAATATAGTCTCTGTTACGGTTATTTATTTATCATTCATTTTTAATGTCTCGTATATTTATTTATTTTTTTAAATTGAAAATATTTTTTATATATAATTTGATTATCCAATGGCACTATTTCTATTTACGTCCATTAGTTACCGTCACAAATTATCACCTTTCTTTTCATTGATCTTTGTGACAAAAATAGGTAAGCAAATAATCGAGACAGAATAAATACTATTATCAATTGACTCTACTATTAGACTACATTGATTGCACTAAAGAGTAAAGAGAATCACTATTTTCTTATCCAATTCTCTAAAAGATAATCATCCTATGTACCTCATCAACCATAACAAGTCATATATAATTAAATTAAATTAAATTATATTAATTGTCACACCAGTAGGTTCTATGAGGGACCGTCTCTCACTAATTTATTGAGAGAAATAATAGAAAGACAAAAAATTCAGTGGGTTCCCCACCCCCATCATGTGAGAGTTCTTTTAATAACGCTATTGAGAAACCGTCTCTTCGAAATTTTCGTGTTGTCACATTAGTCACATAGCAATCATGTGGTTACATCCATGTCTTCGGTTAACAAAGTTCCGTCTAAATGTCTAATTCATTAACATATTACAACTATTCTATCAACAATATCATTAACTTCTCATGAAAAGACATTCTCGACTCGAATCCTAACTAAACTGAATAATATACATAAATGAGATTAATAAACTCGTGTAAAAAGACATTATCTTTCAACACAACCCTAATGTTATTAAACTAATATTTTATCTTTTATTTGACTTAAATTCAGATTAAACCGGATAATATACGGAACACGAGTAGTATGAAAAGACAATTTTATTTGGGTACAATGAAAAGACAATATCTTTACAAGTGAGTAGAGGTTAGACTAATATTTTGTCTTTGTGTCATAAAAAAAGAGATCTAAACTAATAAATTCCACTAATAAAGTTGGTCCACGAACAAAGTATTGTCCATTAATAAACTATTACGTTAGTTGCGTTAACTTTATTGTTCACATAATATACATGATTATCTTTAATTTATTAAAAAAATATTGTGAATTAAATTTACCCTATCATTTCCCCCCCCTAACTATTAAACATACATTGCAGACAATAGTAATCCATAATTGAAAATATCTTAATCATTTATTTACTTTTATTTTAGGGAAATGATAAATACAACCCTAAGGGCTGTATTTAATAAGTTAAAAAAGGAAATTAATAGTTAATATTGTTATTAATTACATTATTTTCTGGGCAATGTTGTCATAAATTCCTATAATAATACCAAATTTGGAAGGATTTACCTCCTTGAATACAATCCTTAGGGCTGTATTTTAATATTATCCTTTATTTTATACAAATATCAAGAAAAAAAAAGGTGACCAATTATAGTGGTTGTTATTGGATGATAAATATGGAGTATATAATATTAGATCTGGAAAATTAATTATTCATTAAACACACTAATTATGATAAATATGAATTTTTTACATTAATTTTCATACTGTTCACTAATTATGATAAATATGGGAAATGATAAATACAATTCATCGATGAGTTGTATTTTAGGAACTAAATGAGGAATTTTTTTTTTTAATATATCCATTAATTGCATTGATTTATGTGTAATTTAGTCTTTAATTCCTAAATTAATATCAAATATGCAAGATATTAAACGTTTAAATACAACCCAATAAACTGTATTTAACTTAGTCTTGATTGTAAAAGGGGTAAATCCGTTTTCAATTTGTGACGAATAGTACGACGGATTGTGCCCGTCTTCGATGAGACAAGGTGTAATTAAGGTAGCCATTAAGGTTTCAAGTGGCAGATAGTGAGTTTGTAAACGTATTAATACAATGACACGTTGAAAAGCAGCGGCGGAGTTTCAATGTCGTAAATTAGTTTAGAAACACTCTTATTATTATTATTATTATTATTATATTATAATAAATCAATTAATTCCGACATTATCGTCTCGTTTTTGTATTAATTTCAGTGAACTATATATTAAACTATATTTCTGAACCGTTTATTTATTTATTAAGTGTTTTAAACTTATCTCTAGTGGTTGTTATCCTAACGGTGATGCTTTGTCTTTTCCCTCGCAAGTCAAAGGGACGGGTTTTGACTTTTTGTGGTAGATCGAGCCGGGTTAGGGTTGGCTGGACTAGCCTGAGGTGGACCGAGTTTCTTTGGTTGGGCCCTAAGTTGGCTTCTATGGAGGGCTGCACGGGCGGGGATCGGGCGGATATATTCGGGCCAGATCCCCGTGTGATGAATCTCAGATCCCTGAACAGGCTCGACGGCACGGGCAGGCCTAACTGAGTCAGGCCGATCAATGTTCACCGGTCTAAAGATATTTTTTGTGAATTTTTAGATATTTAATAATAGTATGGAAGCACTATTTAGCGAAACTTAAACATAATTTTAAATTTTTTAACATGAATGAAAAGTAAAATGCCGCAAAAAAAAACCCGAGGTTGTCGTTATTATCACACCAGGAGTCCTGTATATTCTACCTTTAAAAAAAGGCGAACTTAAACTTGTGATTTACCAATATATTATCAAAAATAGCGCGTCTTAAGCACTAGAATAAGACATGTACGATTTATTATAAAATCGATTTTGAATGGTCATATTATGAATAAGAATACATTGGTTGGATAGTATAGTTCCAACACATTGAAAGTAACATCTGAAAGTGTTTTGCGTACAAGAATTGGATTATGATTTTTGGATCATTTCCATGGCTTCAATAATTATATCATTTGCGTATACTAGGTTCACACTTGACCTTGACACTGTTTCTTGTTGCATTCTGTCAAATTTCAATCAATGAATTCCATCTACTTTGTACTTCCATTTTCATATCAAAGCGTCTTGTTTGTAACGGCACTATCCGTCACAAGCTGAAGACGGATAGTACCCTTTCTCTCATAATAAGGCAAGTGAGAGGGTAAGTGGGGGAGAAATAGAGCATTCCATGGATAGTGCCACTTGCATCTTGTGAGAGAGGCACTATCTCTCTTCAATTTGTGACGGATAGTGTCGGTCTTTAATAAGAATTTGTGTTTTCATATCATTAATCCCATTATTTTCTACTTTTGAGAGGGCAAATTCTGTCACAAGCTTGTGTGACTTGAGACAAAGGGGCAAGTAGGAGGGTGAGTGAGCGAGGATTGTGAGAGATAAAGTTTATGACCGTCAGAGGCAAGAGGGGTTGTTTAAAAATATACACATCATTAATAATCCCAGTTAAGATGAGTAACAATATGCGCGATCATATGACCAGTTTTAATCATCCCTTCAAGAATGTTGTGGAAATTGTTGTAGATTTCTGTGTTCAGCCACCCGTACGCTATCAACACACTGTTGTGGGTCGATGTTGTTACTTTGTTGTTTTAGTTTACGATATTATTAATAGTACTCTTGATCAAATGAGTCATTTATGTCAACTGTATAAGCACTTTATTTACAGCTGCAAAAAAATAAATAAATAATAATCCGAGTATTATTGTCTTTTAAAATAGTTTTGTTTAGCTTGCATGACTCGGATACCATGATAAATGATGAAAAGTAGTAGAACGATCATTGTTGCATTACAGAATGAATTGTTAAGAGTATAAAATCGATTTGGGGATTCCAGCTATCAGCTTAAGTTTTTGGATGCTTCTCATACGTGGTACTTAATATGAATTGCATAACTTTCTTGATCAATATTCACATATATATAAATAAAAAGATACGATGGTTCGAAAATCGAAGCAGATGTTGTTCCAAGTTATGAATCAAAGTAATTGTTGCTTAGTCTATTGATACAAGGTCGAAAATACGGTGGTTGCTAACGGTGAAAATAGTGAAAAAAGGCACAATAATAGGTAACGTATTTGGACCGAGTCGACTTTACAGGCAAAAGCTTCTGTACTAGGAATATTAATGCACACTATTCCGAGCTGCTGAAAACGATTGCACAACATTCCGACCTAATCGGGTTGTTTTCAGGTAGTTCACGAGTGCTAGAACTCGAGGATAAACAGCATAGTACTCCGTATAAAGGGAATTGTGAACTGTGAAGTTCTTGTCCGCTTTATTGTCTTTCAATTAGTTTTATTCACCCGTTCTTGAATAAGAAAACACACAACTTAGCTAAGTACGCTAAAACTTAGCCAAGAATTGTAAATCGATGATAACAATCTAACCAAGCGTAAACATCTAGTAAGTTAACAAGAGATTTGATACATCTTCGTCTATTATTCGAAGCACTTGTTGAACTGCATATGCAATACTATCGACAGAAGTCAGCTGACACCCTTCTTCAACCTGCATTAAATCAAATACATTCAAATACTGTTGTTCTCAGAAATGATGACCAGACAATTAACAATTGATGAATGAGTCGACGAATTAGGCTTTTAATCAGCGAACTACATCAAACTCGCAGCTCTCAACAATTTTCATCGAAATCAGTAAATAGTATAGGGATGAAATAATAGTCATACCTTGACACTTATGGAGTAGAGGACTAAAGGGTCTAAGGTGGTAACATTTAGATGAAGTATGGTGAAGCGAAGAGAAAAAAAACCCGAAACCAATTTGGATAAGTGTCTCGGGTTTTTCTTTGTAAAGATCCGGAGATTTGCATGGGTTTCGACCAAGGTGACCTCAACCTCAGCTAAGGATGTTCTGCTCTTTAAGCTATACTTGTTACCTTGTCGATTGGAGTCTGGAAATAGTGGTGTCAAGAATGCGGTGCCATCTTCAGGCGTCCCTAGTCTCATGTTACGCTGTAGGATTAGCATTTTTTGCGCTTCTAAGGAATGCACAAGATGTTCAAGCTCCTTTACATAATCTATGGCACCTCCCACTACTGAAGCCTGATCGCCCTGCAGTTGCATAGCATTCAAGTAATGGCAAGTGTTACTGAAATGAAACACGAAATTGTATGATATGTTGTAACCGAGACATTACTTGTAGTCTCAAACATCTAAAGTTACTGGTGACGACAGATCGTTTTAAAGTCATTTTACTTTCAGGGTCATTCTCGGGTTCTGCAGTTGTGCTCAAAATCAGTTTGATTCAAGGAATCAAGTACTATAATCGATATATCATTCACGAATCTTCAATTGCAGTACTAAAATTTTGTTCGCTCCATGTATAGTCCAAAAACTCTGAGCCATACTTTGTGAAGTTAACAACGAAGAGATTCGTGTGCGTTATGAATGTTGAAAACAAGAATACTCACAAAACTGTAAATGACAGAACATAAAAGCAGAGGAAATACATACCCTTTGACAGTAAGATTCCGGCATGAGAGAACGTATAACAGCTAGATGTTCATTCATTTGCTTTCGACGATTTCTCTCAACAGCAATGTGAGTCATCCTTTGTGTTTCAGCCTCCTCTTTGTTCTTGCAAACCTTTGGCCTTCTTCGTCTTTTCTTCCTCCCTACCACCCCAACACTTCCCTTACAAGTATCGGAAACTCGAGCTGGAAACTGAACATCAAGGCTCTGAGGCTTCTCAAGCATAGCAACACTTTCCATAGTCCCAACATTACTCTCAAAATGACTAGCATTTAGAGTATCATACACCATAAAGCTGAAGATATCGTTATAGTTTGACATCGCTTCTAAGGCCATGTTCTCTATCTAAACCTCAAAATTCCAACATACCGTGGTGATGCACTGATGCTAAGGTTATATATATACTAGTACAACACGTTTTTTTTGTCGTGAAAGGAGGTACAAGCCACTACAAGGTTAGTACAATAACAAAAAGGACAGGTGAGTCGAACATGCAAATCTGCAACTAACATTCACAATACTCCACCTCGTTCACAAAACTAAGCAAAAATCGCATCAATGTACTTGTATATAGCTCGCATTCTCTCTCAAACTCAACGGTTGTAAGCCGAAGATTGAAAGGGCTGGACCAAGAAATTTGTTTTGTTTAGCATCCCAAGTTAATAAGGGTATGATGTCCAACAAACTGCCATGGTCTCTGAAAAAGAAGGTGGGAAGAGGGCCCAAGAAAATTACACAGAAATGAGAATAGTTACAAAATTACAAGCTGTTGACAAGTAGCTCTTCATTATTCAAACGTTTTGGTGCATGCTCCTGAAGGAGGTCCTCATTTTGTGTCAGAATCCTAATTAAACTTCATGTTCATTATATTATATACTCATGTTATCATGTAAATAAATCTATTGATCAGCATAAGATGGATTTATTCTCTTATAGACAAAGACATGTCATGTAATGGGCCAGTGACGAAGATTCGAAGAATGGGGTTAGTACAGGTTATCGACACATAGAACAACGGTTAAGATTTCTCTTTTCTCGTTTTCTCTTCGTTTTAAGTTTCTTATTTCCTAAATTCAAATCATAGTTCCGCCACTATTTGATCTTTAATGATCAGATGATGTCGGCTTTGATGACTTTTGTTATCATGCGTTATACAAGTCACAGGTCTAAATTGATTGCATGAAAAAGTTTACATTGCATCCTTGCATATGTAATGGCCAAAATTGACCATGGCAGATCACAAAAGTCAAACAATGAGATTACCATAGAGGAAGTATTTTTTTTACTTCAACACTAAACAATCGCTCAGCAATTTTACGCTAAACCCACTATATTAGAGGCGGAGTTAGAAATGAAATTTTAGAGTAGCAAATTTTTTTCTTATATTTTATATTTTACTATCTTTGCTATGCCCTCAAATTCGGAAATATTTAGGCACCAGAAATCAATAATTTTAACTATTTTTTTTTTTTTTTTTTTTTTGGATTCGGGTTAGTGAGTACTTCCTCTTGCTACTATGTTCACCATTTTCGAAGCTTCCGGCAACTTCATGGACTGACTCAGTGTAGAAAGAACAAATCATTAGTTCATTACAACAATAAACAAAAATTTGTTAGACCTTAGCATTAAGGAAAAAGACCAAGTCCAAGTTTCGATAAAGAAATTAATCAAGACCAAATTCGCGGTATTAATAAAATTGAATGTTTTATGTTTTAATTAACATATTATAAAAAATAGAAAATCCGTGCTTGATCATCTTAACTTTTTTTTTTTTTTTTTTTCTAAACTTAACAAAGCTTTGCTTGAAAAAGGTATAAATGAAGTGTTAGACAGGCGACCTTGTATCTTATTTCAGAAAAAAAGGGGGAATATAAACAAGTTTTAAATGGTATTTTCCATGGACGGAATCAGATTTTGAAGTTAAAGGGATAACATAGATTGGAATTTTTTTGGGGTGAAAAATAGAAAAATAGCAGTGAAATAATTAAGGAAGAAAACAAGTTGAAACATAACCAGAAATTTTCAATTTTTTCATCACGGGGAGGAAGTAGGAACCACGTTCCGTCTACCACTTGTTCCGTCACTAGCAGTCGCCCTCGGGGACTCATTTTACGGTCATGTCAAACACGGAATATTGAGAATTCATGAAATATTAGAAAAAGCATCTCAAGCCTCAAATCATCAAATCATTTGAGCGGAATTACCGAGATTTCAGAAATATTAGGATACGAAAGTGGAAATATAGTTTAGAAAGCGGGTTAAAATCATTGCTTGTATTTAAAAAGGAAGGGAAAAGGAATTCCAAATCAGGTGAAAAGGATTGGGAACTTGGTTGGACCATAAAATTATGGTCCAAGCTGCCAGAGTAAGCACCAGGAATCCATGTGAAATTTCCCCCCCCCCCCCCCCCCCYCCGAAAGTACTACAGTACAGAATATAATCACTCATTCACATGTAAAATTAGATGATCAGAAATCAGAATGTATTGCTTCTCTGCCATTTCCGACGGTCTTACATCATAAGACGGTTTATTTTTATTTTTATAAAAATATACATTTATTACTAATAAATAAGTTATCTTTTTTACATTATGACACCGTCTTACAGTGTGAGACCGTCTCACCCAATAAAATTGTTCCTGCAACAATACATAGATTGAAGAACACATTATTTCTGACCTATAATGCAGTTTCTGGCTTAATCAACTCTTTCTACTGTCTTTTCTTCGCAGCTGAAAGAAAGGCATTCCAGAGTTACTACTTGACTCAATAGGTCCTTTCAATAATACTCCTATTGTGTAAGACTGTCTTAAGAGTGTAAGACTGTTCTTTTACATGTAAAAACACTCAAGATTGATAGTAATCGATGAGTGTTTAAACAATAAAATGACCATCCCAAACTGTAAGACGGTCTTATTCCATAATCTATTGCAATTACAAACTTATTACTATAATTACTTTCCTCTCTTCATCTCCTACCCATCAACACAACCCGCCCAAGTCCAGCCCTAGACCAACACAACCTGACCCCAAAACACTAGTCTTCCCCACTCCCGAGAACGGTCCTCCACCACTAGAAACACGCTTCCTGCCCATGAACACACCCCACCCTCGGAAAATTACATTCTTTAATGATGTGTACACGCCTCTTTGCCGTAGGCAAGATTACACGAGTCTTTGATCAACTGACGTAATAGTACAAATGCACGGGCATCGCCTCATAAATCCACAAGAGAAATGTGTACCAAGGGATTTTCCTATACATGGACCAAAAGCCTCCTGTATCCTTAGTCCTTGCTCCTTACCATTATCCGAATTCTCAATTTGTCATCACTCTCACAAATCCCTTGCCTTGGTCTATTTCTCTCTCGGATTTTACGAGTACTTTAAATGTAATGCCATGCTGTTTCGATAATAATACACATGTTTGAAGTCTAACCAAAGAAGCATGTACATGTGGGATGTGGCTGATAATGAAGAAGCCTTGTGAGGACCAAACCTTACAGGCAACTTTTTCGAACTTGTAATATGAGCTGGATAAAACCAAGAATTCCTATTTGTACTGCACAGCAATACCGAAAGGCTCAGAGAAAAAGCAGCATAAGAAAATAAAGCTTTGGAAACAGGTAAATTTCAGTTTTTGATTAATTTGTAGTCTAGTAAAATACAGTTGAGGCAAATTGACCTACCGGCAGCAAACCAAGTTAAAAAAAGGTGATCATATGTATTAAAGCAGACTAAATCTACCAAAATTTTAACCGAATACCGCGGAAGTCTGCAGCTCCCATGATGAAACATAGAACAAGCATATACAACGTTAAGATAACCAATGCTTGAATCGACGACACAAATAAGGTATCAAGAGACAAGTTTACCAGCCCAGTTAGGACATTTGCCTGCATAAAACAAAATTAAAGTTTTTAAGTGATCAATTCATGGGAAGAATAATTTTGGAAACAAACACTTGTACGAGACCGTCTCAGAAAATACCCATCTAATTAATCAAGAAATGTAAAATATTAGGAGTAATTATGACAATCTCAGAATAGTTGCTTAATATTATATGAGTATTTATGAGGGCTTCGTACAAGACTTTCTGATTTCAAAAATAATTCAACTGTTGGGGGCAGCTCGGGGAGTAAACAGAAATGGGAATTTACCAGAAGAAATGACGCCAATAAATTTTTGTCGAAAGCTGCTTCGAGCACTGTAAAGTTACTTCCACCACTATACTCCGAGAGCATAAATAGTGCAAGAACCTGCAAAGTTGGCGCAATTCAGAAGGACGATCGGCATGCATGTCGTATAAAAACACAGGAAAAAATGGATATAAAATATATAAACTGAGCAAAATTTGTATGTAATTTGATTAGCTATGGGACTAAAGACAGATATCTAATATGCAATATCATCGCGCACTGGTCAGACCTAAGATATATCTCAGGAACACACGCCATGGTATTACATTTAGGTTGCGACATGGCATTAAAACAGAGTTATCCAAATTTCGAAGGTCACTACTATCACAACTTAACACAGTTTCAAAGGAGAAGACTGGAAAATTGGAGAGGGCAAAAAAGGGGAGAAAAGGAGTATGAGAGTAACGATAAAGTAAGATCAAGAAAAAGAGAACTAAAAGGAGTGAGAAGGATATATAGAAAGGGGATATATGAGACTAGTGAGAAAGCAAAATGAAATCAAGATGCAATAAAACACTAATCTTGCATAAAGAAACCAGGAAGTAAGGCAGAACAGATGAGGTACCTCAAAATTTACAGCCATCACAAGCATCACATAAGCCATGTTGCACTGGAGGCAAATATACACAATTGAAATCACATTTCGAGTAAATCTTTCTTTTAGAAAAAAGCACAAGTGAAAGAGTTCTACATAGCAAATATACCATCCTCCGTGAAACTCTTTCCACATACTGGTCTAAAACCACAGTTAATAACCTACAAAGGTAGAAAATATTTAGCCCAATGCACAAAATTGACAAAGAAGTAAAATGTTATAAACAAAATAACCGCCAAATTCATAAGATATCATACCAGAATACAAGAGAAACAAGAAAGACTCTCGTCCTTGTCTGCCGAAGTCCATCTGATGTTGAATGATCTTTCTGGAAGAAAAGATGATAGCCCATCTGAACACCAACCAGATACATACCCCAATATCCTACGAGAAAAATACTAATAACATAAAATATCCAGAGATCATATTATGTAGACTGATATACATACAGCAATAACATAGAAAATACAATGATGGGTGAATGAATGTTGCTGATTTCTTGCATACAAGAAGAAACATGAGACTTATATTATAGTATATAAACAGCAAGGATAAACAGAGAAAATATGGTGATGGCTGATAATGATGCTTACCAAATATGCTATAAACTCCCTCCTTATTTTGGCTGATAATGTCTTGTCCCCTCACATCCGATAACAGATACGTATTTAATCCCTGCAACAAGAATACTTGGTAACCTGAGGGCTGATTAGTCATTTGAGATTACAGCATGAAATATTCAATATCCAAACATATAGGTATAAAAATACAAGAGGAAGATATACCTATAAGAATTAGCAGACCAAATATTCCACAATACTTGGGATGAATGTTTATTGCTGAAGTCAGAAGCGCGACACCAGCGAGAGTGAAAAAGAAATTCCAATGCACACCATACTCTCCTACATGAACCTATAATGATCAGGGGATAGACAGTGAATAACGCTTCATAAGAAACAGGTGTACAGCCAAAGTAAGACTGAGCATTAACAGTTTAAACTATTAACCTCTTAGACATTATTGACAGCATCTTACATGTCATTTTAATCAAAGCAGGGGTTAATAACGAAATTTCAACCTAAGATGTCTTAATTAATTTGAGGTATCCTCACTTGAACCATGCAGGTAAGCTGGATGGGATTACTTCAAAAATTTACGTACTTAAAATGAAGCTGTGGTAATTGGTAAATCTTTCACTAGAAGGATTTCTTATCCTCCTTTTCACATTCTTGCATCTTACCAGTACAATTATCTTCAAAATTACTGAAAATAGTAAGAGAAAAACCAAGGGAAAGGTAATTATGATCTTCACCTGGTAATCCACTCCCGCAGTTGAAACAAGACGACCTAATCCCAGAAAGATCAATGGACATGTAGACTTCAAAACAGTCTTGAATCCACTATATTTCAGAGAAACAACAAAAGAAAATGTAAGAACTAAGAACATTAACAAACTAATGTACCCTAGTTTACTCCTAACAAACATTTGAATATCCTTAGGCTATTAGTATCTTCAAAAGGTAATATGTAAGCGTAGAAAATTCACAAAAAATGGTAATACTACACCATTAAATGAAATTTTATGATTTATTTTACAAGTGAATAGATATTTATTTAGTTCTTAATGTTTTTTTCTGCTGCTCATACCAATCTGCTTCTCATTCTAGCAATCCTTTAGTTTAATCTGCTGGTAGCCTGGTACAGTATATTTTGTAGAATTTGTACTCCCAAGTAAATGAAAAAATATTGTTTAGCTTAAGTTTCAGGTCATTTTGGCCGCCATATTGCAAAGTTTAGCAATGACAAACAACTTACCTAGAATGAATGTTCCGTGCTTGACGTGAAACGATAGCATTGGCTAGCACAAATGAACCAACTCCCAAATCCATCTGATGCAATTATATTACAGAGAATTCAGTTTGATGGAGGCAAAACTGGACCTCACTGACTCAGTTGTGCAATTTTCTCTTTAGATGACAACTAATTTGTAAAGATTAAGCCACAAAAAGAACAACACTCACCCAACCAGTTCCATAGGTCTCTGCCTTTGCATATCTTCGAGGAAATATTTTAAAATCAACAGCAAGTATACATATACATGTAAGTAACATCTGCAGCAATTATCCTTGTGAGACAAAAGAGAATCTTATGAGAACAATTAAATGTAGTTGAGTAAAGATTTGGCAGTGATTCAGAGCAAATGAGCAATATAATTGTACTGAGGCAAGATGTGTACCGTAATAACTCTAAATGATGAAATACTTTTCTTGATGGAGTCATGTGTTTGAAGGATTTGCTTAGAATCAGAGGTGCTATATCTGTTTCATACACGCAAGGAATAGGGAATTATGTCTTAATCGATAACAAGAGAGATCAGAGATGTTTTTGTGGCACAATAATTACCTTTTCACTAAGATATGGATGAGAAGAAACAACGTCAGCACTAGAGCTAGTATGTTTGTCCATCCTGACAAAACCTGGCAAACAATAATAAGTACCCATCTGACACGAAAATATCCTTCGCCATTGAAATTGTGCAAGTTCACACACAAAAATAGATTCCAAACCAGAAAGAATGACTGAACCAGCCACTCTACATGACAAAACTACGCATCCTGAGATTCCTAACACTCTGATTTGATTGACTGATTGTGGCACATTTTTATGAGACACAGCAAGATGAAAGCATTAAGGTCAAATTGTGGGGACAAGAATGTTATGTATGGTGAAATAGTTATTATACATGCATTAGAAAAAAAATTAACGAAAACATCATTGAGAGGCAATGTCTATAACATCAGAAGTTTTTAAATTGCTATATAGAGAAACACAGCAAGCAGACCAGATCTCTTATTAAACAGCAATCTTGAAGACGACAACTCAAGTGGGATCAAACAAAGTAAACCATCAGCAATGATTGAACTAAAAATAAAGGCAGTCCTTATTATGATGGCCCAAGGAACGACAAAAGAATTATTTGATTTGTACACGAATTTTTATGGCAAACTTACAGTGAGAATTAAAAGAGAAGGAATGAGAATGAGCATAAAGTCTAAACCCATTGAAGACATGTATGCACTGAAACTCTTTGCAATCTTTGTATCATTATCATCCTTCTTCGACGACTTCGAGGAAGCTTCAAAACCTGAAGAATAAGGATCAGTCATCTGGTTTTCTGGTTTGTACAGCAATAATTAAAAAAAAAAAAAAACAAAAAAAAAAAACTCAAGACCCCTTTAATATTGCCAGTCGACTGTACATATTAGGAAAAATCTTTTGTACTATCCGGGTGGTGTCATTTTGTACCTAACGCAAACAACTTTGCACTTGAATAAACGTAGAAAAAAAAAAAAGTGATCACATAACTTACATTGTTATATAAACAAAAGTGTAAGGAAATATGCAAACAATCTTGTTCAAATATACTACGATAAGCTTGCAACTACTCCCTCCATTTCTTCACTTTTTTCCCAATTTTCTAAATTCCCCTCCCATATTTTGAAAAGTGATAAGAACAGAGTGAAAATGAGGGAAGTAGAAGTCATACTGCAGATAGAACAAGAATAGGGACAATCATGATAACTTTTAATCTGCCTCGTAACAGAATAGTGTCCTTAGCATAATTGCAGTATTTTCTAATCAAGGAGAATATCCTTGAAACAATATCCTTGAAACTATGAGTATTATATGAAAAACAAAGGCATGGAAGAAAAGATTGAGGTTGCCTGGTAACTCATACTCCGTAAGTCGCAACTCTTGCATACTGCAAAAATTGGAGTAGGGAACATGAGTTCCTTTATTTACCTCTTACAAGGCAAATTAAAATCATTTCAACATAAGAAAGATTTGAAAGAAATATGACATTGAACCTTTCCTCCCTCCCATCTCCTTCCTCCTCTTTTGTATCCAAGCAAAGGGTGAGGGTTCAACCGCAGCAGTTACAGTCACATAAATAACCATCTAGGGTTTCTTCATATCAGACAAATCAGAGGTAATTAAAATTTTGTGATTTGTAAGCCATGGTCCCAGGCTCCCAGCAAAGGATACCTTATCAGTATAACTATGCAACTAGCACTACATCCCTGAGTAACAGGAAGCAATTACATGAGGAATGACAACCATTACATCAACATTCCAAAACACCCTGAAAGCCACTCAGCTCTCTCCAAATGAGGGTGTCTCTCCAACTAAAATATTTTCAAATCCCCTTCTCAAACCCTAGATGAGGGATGGGGAAGGTAATGATTTGATTCGAAATACTAGCGTTTGAAATGATATAACCTACTACATTTTACTAACATTACTCCCGCAATAATCAGAAAGATGCACCATGAGTCCATGACACAAAGCCTTGAGATTATCAGGCATCAAACAGAATGCTACCTGGCAAAATCTCTGCTCGTTCATAAAGCGCTAAATTACTGAGGAACATAATTTAACATTTAGCAATAGACTCAACTTTGTCCCAACTCCCAATAGTATACCGAAGTTCAAACTCAAAACTCTACACCAAGGTTGCCTACTTAATTATGACAACGCCACCTCTAATACGCAATACACTCTTATTCTTATAGAGTGTCTATCATAGTGATTTTAACTAGGCGTCATGATAAAATACGCTTTAACCAATTCACGATTCACAACTCGCTTGGGATCAAGAAAATCCGGTAACGTAGTTCAACACCAACGCACCATATCATACAGCCATTCAATTCCAGACTCCACAAAGAACGGCCTACGTGTAGAAAGTCAGTAGGCTTACACTAGTCGCATTTTATCACAGATTCATCAACATAAAATACTACAATATAGCACAGATTAAGGCAGCAAAACTAGTCACAAAAATGAGAATGCTAAAGAGCAGTAAAAACGCATACCAGGCACGTAATTAAATGCAAACGAACGCCGAAATAGCACAATCACCTGAAAATTAGGGGAAAATATCACAAAAACAGCATATAATGTGTCAAATTGCGAAGGCAAAAAACTGCAAATCAAGGAATTGATGGATAAACTTACAGGAATTACTGTAGCGAGGGATAAAATCTCGAGCATTGAGGATCCAGCTAAGTTGCTAACGAATCTGGAAGAATTGCGGAAACAATTGAGTAAATTAAAGACACGAAATTACACTAGTTTGATGAAGATATGAGATTACTGTTGTTTGAGGAGCTTGTTAGGGTTGATCGCCATTGTTGCTGAAGAATCCATTGACGAAGGAGATGACGACGACGATACAGTTGTTTTCTGAGCTCGCTGTTTGAAGGTTTCAAATTTTCGATAAATTCTGATTCCGTCACTGATAAGTATTATTGACTGTATTTTATTATCCGAATGAGTTTATTATGATCAAACGGAAATAATGCGGGTTTGAAAGGCTAATTATCGAGACAGAGGGAGGGTTTATAATATCGATTAATATGTTCGAGTAATTTTTTATGAGAATCCGAAGTAAAATACTCTTTACATAAGTATTTGTGTATTAAACAAATGATATCGGAAAATGCTTGTATAGAATATCGTCAAATAGGGAGTATTTTGCAATCAAAGTACATGATAAGCGTTAAGAGATACGCGTATAAAACTATAATCATGTTCAACTTTGCATATTGAAAATACTCGCTTTGTGATTTTGCAATTAAAGTGAGTATCTTATAGTCGGTGTGACGGTGTGAGTATTTCCAATATGTAGTATGAGTATATTTGTTTTGCGACTTTTGTCATAGACCCAAACGAGTATAGATTCTTAATACAAGTTTACAATCATGTTCAAGCTTGCAATTCACGGTGAATTATAACTTTATCGCATTTCTTTCTTTTTTTTTTCTAATGAAGAATAATCCACATCTTTGCAACTTAAAGGTTTTTTTTTTTTTTTTTTTTTTTTAAAAAAATTTCTCAATAGTTTAAGTTAGTTTCAAATATAGTAACTAATCTACATGCTTAAGCTTACAAACAATAAGCCGACAGACGACAAGTAAAGGTATAAGACAAGAGTATCGATGCAACACACAAATTCTCATTGAAGACGGACACTATCCGTCATAAGCTGAAGACGGACAGTGCTCCTCTCACAATATGCAAGTGGCATTATCTATGGGTGCTCCACTTCTTCCCCACTTGCCCCTCACTTGTCTTATTGTGAGAGGGAACTATCCGTCTTCAGTTTGTGACGGATAGTGACCGTCATAAGCAAGACGCTTTGTATGGACTTATGGAACAAAAGAAAAAAAAAAAAAACAAGAAATAAATAAGAGGCAAAGTATGCAATGAAGAATATTTTCACTATATCTCATAAAATTGGCTCAGTTGTTTAAATGAACAGCACATTATATCTTTAATCGTCCTATCTCATAAAGTTGGCTCAATTGTTTAAACGAAGAGCACATTATATCTCTAATCGTTCCCCCTCGTGAAAGGGATTACCCCGTGATTTTGACAATGCGTCAAATGTGAAGGAGGTTGTATATGTCAGCGATTAACTCAGTGCGCACCTGAAATAGCAGGTACATTTTCTCATCTCGTCCCAAAAAAACAACACTTGTATCATGCTATACATTGTCTTTGCGAGTAGGGCAATCAGATATCTCCCCGAAAACCTCATGATTTTTAGCATCTTTGCTTGAAAATTCTCCAAATGTTGTACAACTTAATGCAACCATATGTTTTCTTGTGAGATTTTCCTTGATATTTTTTGGCAATCTCAAAGTATATTTCTCATCTCCTTCAGTTATATTTCTCTTAAAAATTGAATGCCCAGTTGAATGAGACCGTGAAAATTTCTCATTAATGTAAGGTGATACTCTCCTTTTCGTTGTACTGGTTGAAGGATCTTCGTTACCATGAACTAGCTCTTGATCTTGTTCAATATCGCCAATATTAATTAAATAATCCCTCGTGACATTATTTCCTTCGATATCATCTTCATTGACGACTCCATGTAGTGATTTATCTGGTGAATGCTCGTCTTCTTTTGATGCAGGAAGTCTTCGACATACCGGACACGATTTATGTGACTCGAACCAGAGATCAATACATTGTATGTGAAATATATGGTCGCATACAGGCAATACTCTTACAGTATCACTGTCATTATACTCACACAGACATATTGCACATTCTAGGGCATGCTTATGCGGGTGATATTCTTTCAAGGTTCCGAAAATAAACGTAGGAAATCCTTCCACAATCTCAGAATCAAGGCCAAGTGGAACAGGAGTCGGATTAACAGGAGCTCCATTAGGAATTTGTCTGTTGTTTAAGGAATTAACTAGGTTATCCATAAAACATCTACAAAAATATATCGAAAAGAAGCCTACGAAAAACATGACTAACAGAAGTATTGTTAAGACGAGTGTTACAGGCGGGGTAGGATCTGGAGGATATGTAGGTGGTTCTGGTATAATAGGAGTTGTATCTAAAGACATTTGCGGAATTGAATTTAAGATGTGTGATTGTTGGCCGGAAAAGAGTTACTCCGGCCTTAAAGTTAGATCTGAACTTGGATGTTAAGAATCAAAAATCAAAATCAACCATTCTAGTGTACAACTTGATGATGATGATGATGATGATGATGAATTGTTCATGGTTAAGTTTTGTTTTCTTCAATTTGTTAGTAATATGGAAGGTTTGTAGGAGAATTTGTATCAAGGAGGAAAAAGTGGAGAACTTGTAGAGCAAACAACAAATTTAAGGTTTCTTAAAATAGAAGTTGGACATGAGAGAATTGAATGACTTATTCATGGGAAGTATTGACATGACTTTGAGATTACATTTTTGTTGTGTAAGACGATTTTGCATAATAAGTCTGTAAATCGTAATAACTACTCTATGTTTTACCATAAAATGTTCCATAATCCAGTGTTAGGTTAAGCCAACTATATCGTGTGTAAAAACTAACAACCTTACGATACCTGTTACACCTCATTCATGAGCAGTAACATGGTATACAATTATACACTCTTTACAGTGTCGTCATACAAATTACAAACATCTCCTTCTTCTATATTTTCCTTTTCCTAAGCCGATTAGAAAATCCCGGACAAGGTGAATTTTCTATAGTGATCACTCAATTGATCCCTTTGAAACAAATTTCTTACCAATCGTATACCTTTACAAGAGTGCCCGTAACAAAGAAATTACCGTACTTATTATTGTTCAACGGTAGACACCCCGATCTAGAAAAATAAAGCCAATTCGCACTGCATCCTAGTTCGTATACCCTGTCTCAACTTCCAAAATTCACAATCTAAATCCAAACTTTTACAAAATCATAAAAAATGACAGTCGACAATAACCCAGAAACTCCAACATCATCATCATCATCAGCAGCAGCAGCAGCAGCAGCAGCTTCATCATCATCTAACAATTACACAGGTTTAATTCTAACAAAAACCCAAACAATCCATTCCTTCCTCACATCATCATGCACCAGAGATTCGAAATTCTCAGAGAATCTACGAGAATCTGCACTTTGTCTCTCTTCAGAAGATGCCATCCCCTACCAATCACTACGTGCCATCTGGACATCCTCTGATGCTGCCACGCGTCCCTCACTATCTCTCCTTCTTCAAGGTTCTTCCTTTATCTTCAACAGTCCTAAACCACGCGAAAAGGTCCGATCTTTTTCGGTTTTTTGGGTGTTTTTTTTGTGGGTATTTGTGTTTTGAGGTTGTTTGATGTTTAGGTTATCTGGGTATTTGTTAATTTTTGTTAATTTTGATTGTGTTTTAGGGTTTATGTACTTGAATTTGTGGTTATTGTATTAGTTTTTTTTGGTAATTGTGATTGATTTTTGAGGTTATTTGTGTATTGGATGATGGTCGGTAGCCTGTTGAATAATGTTAGATTGGGTGTAAACTATGGAGTTGCGGACTGTCTGGCTTTTGCAAATTGCGTAGTAAGGTGGTCCGATGCACGCAGTCTTACCCCTATCTAAGCAACACAGCTTACACAAGGATACTGTTTCTGAATACAACAACAACAACAACAACAACATCAAAGCCTTAATCCCAAAATAGTTTGGGGTCGGCTGTCATGAATCATCCTTTAGAACTGTCCATGGGTGATGGCACACCTCAAAATGCGAACAACCCGAAATAGTGTCGCAAGCTGGATCAGATGACTGCTGCAGTGCTGCTCCATACTTCACAATACAAAGAAGCTCTGAACCAAAGAGTAATCTATTTTGCTTTATTCCATCATTGCTCTGAACCAAAGAGTAATTAGTCTGGCTCCATTGGCAATGTAATTAGTAATTTTGATTATGAGTGAATTGCCTAGTTTTCTGTGTTCTGTGTAGTGTTTGTTTTCTGTGCATTCTAGGTATAAGTGTTGCAGTTATGTAGTTGCGTAATTTGCTATTTGGACCTCCCTAATAAAGACCGCGGTTCTTATTTGGTTGTTTTTGTTGTTGCGTAGAGTGAGGAGTTGAAAGCGAGATTGAAGAAGCTAGAGGAATTAGCGGAGAGGAAAGCTTATGCGGAGTTAGTGAAAGACATTACTCCAAAGAAACCAATAAATGAGCCTTTCTCATCTTACAAGGACCAGCTTGGATTTGGTAAGTGCAATTAAATTTTATTTTAGCTCGTATATATTGAAATCTAGCTCAAATTATTTTGGTTTGATCACTTGTATTAGTTGAATAGGAGATCTTCCCAAACTATGATCTACATTATTATGACCTTGCACTTCAGTTTCGTGTATAGTTGATATCCTCTTTCAAGCAATCGTCACTGGTAGTCATTATGAAGTTGTTTGCCTATTTAGAGCTTGAGTAAATTTCACCTTAGTTTCAATCAATGCCTAGAAGTAAACTGGAGCGGGATATCTTAATTAGTTTATTTTGGTGTGTAGAAAACCAAAGAATTATGCACATCATTAGAGCAGTTGTTTAGACACAAGAAGCCCATGAAGTAGACTCATAATATTCATGACAGATACGTATAAATTGTGTTGCAGAAACCGTTCACTCTCTTGTGTATACCAGTTTACCCTAAACTTCCATTCAAACGTGTTGTTTCACACTTGAAGTGGTACATATGAGTAAATGAGCAAAGATGTAATGTAGATTCTATTGATGCCAGTCGGTGATTGTTCCTTTTGATAGTCCTCCATACTCTGAAGAACGGTCTAGGCTCAATATTGAGAGTACGTTGCAGAAGCCTACCTTTCAACGTCCGTAAAGGAAATTACCTGTAGTAAGTTAGTAACCCCTGACCCTGACCCTAAACCTTAGAACGAAAGCTTAAATTTCTTTCACCTGTACTCTACATGATTGCTGAATTTTCTCTTGTACATGGACCATGAAACATTCTTTCATGAGTTGAAGTTTTATTTATGATTGACAAAAACCAAAAATCCAAGCCAGACAAAGTAAAGTTTGCAATGAAAACACCAAGTAGTCTATAATCTATATTGCACCAAGCTGACAGATGGTTCTTTGCAACATAACGTATAGAATTTCTTATTTGGGTGTAAAATCGTCAACTTTTACGTTATGATTGAAGAGATTGGTGAATCCTTGTTGAGTGTATAAGGAATACTATATTACTCCCCCCATCCTTTTCATTTACCTCCAATTTTCAATTTTTCCTTTGCAAAATATGGCAAATAGGGATAAATGAAAAAATTGAGTTATCAATGAACAAGGTTGGGAAGATGTACAAGAAGGGTAAGCTACTTAGGTAGCTTTAATAAGATGCCAACCAACATTAGATCCAATTAATCAAATATTTCTTGTGTCTCAACTAATTCTCTACGTTTGATTAACATTCTCCTCAGTAATGAATAAAAACGTAAAGAATCAGATGAGACAGAAGTGTTACTTCTTAGTAAAAGGATGCTCAGAAGATACAAGCCAATATTTGACCCCTATATGCTTATGGTATACTTATGCTTTTAAAGGCAATTGAGCGTCACATCTTAAGTTGGGGGTTTCAGGGCTGCCTGTTGAATGTAGGTTGACTAGTATCAGCATCTACTCTTGGGTAATTCTCCTCGTAGATTTTAAATGTAATGCACACGGAACCAAAGATTTTTCTCCTGGAATATGATGAAATAAAATAAAGCTCACTATAGTGTGTGCACTTCTTATATTCTGATTTAGCCCTTGATCGACACAATTCTCAATGCAGTTTTCATTATGGGTCATCCGAAAACTTCTCCGTATTTTTAATAAAAGAGTAGGACTCTGTACACACGACCTCTCTTAACCTCCCATGTCTTAGAGCCTTTGAGAACTGGGTTTTATTTAGATCTGCTGGAGGAACCTCTAAAAAAATGTGTCATACTCATTAAAAAGGGCGTACTTTCTGTTATTGAATTAATGTGTATCCTTGATCGTTAAGTAGATTCTGTCAGTCTATCTGCATATTCTTACAATCTACTTGCTAGCAGTTCTTAATATGGGTTTGTTCAGCTGATTCTTGAAACATGGTGCTGAATTTTGTCATTTTTTTGCAGGTTTACATGTCATTGTCGCTATGTTTACTGGTTACCTGTTCGGATTCTTGGCTTTCAGGGCTTTGTTTAGCAAGAACCCTGTCATGGTAAACACAACTTCTACAAAACCCAATATTCGATTGATAAATAACCACCCCCTTCCTTAACATTTAAGAACATAATTTTATCTCAACGCCGACACAACCTTATATGTAAGACGGTTTTGTACAAGTACTATCGTAAAGATCTGCACATTGTTCGACCTAAATACCTCCAGAGTAAGAATTTTAGTAGCTACATAATTATGGTATGGGTTTAGCCGTATAGGTGTTTTTAATGGATGCTTTTACTGTACATCAGTGTAAAACCGTTTGGTCATACTAGATGATGGCATGTTGCCGAAGACCTAATACTGGAACATCTAGAGTCAAGACAATGTCGAGCATCAACTACCTCTAATATTATTAGATAAAAAAAACGAAAAAAAGAGAGGTAAAATTATCTAAAAAATACAGCTATAAACAGTCTGGGTCTGTTTGTACTGTGGGTTGCACACAGATTGGGACTTTGAGGTATTTTTTTTTTATTTTTTTTTTCTACGATTTTTACTTGCTTGTATTGGAGGTCATTGTAAATGTTACTTTAATTGATCCAGTTGATAAATATTAGTTGTTTGGGTGAGGGAAGATGTGAGAGATGAGGGGTATGAGTGGAAATAATATCAAAACTTTGGCGATGTGTAGCGTTTTTTAAACTGTTTTACAAGAACCTCTCCGCTCCTAATGATGGTGTTGGTGATGTTCAACTTTCAGAGTGCTTGCGGAGGAATCCTCGGTTTGGTATTGGCCATGCTTGTAGAAACCCTTCTATTTATCATTAGAACTACGGACTACGACGACAGAACAAGGACTTCTCAGCCTGCTTCTAATTTGAGGATCAAGAAGAACCTATAAGCCTTCAATTTTGCTGGATATGTTGCTCTTTCCTTTCTTCTTGTATAATTTTGAAAATTCTCGTATATTTTTTCGTGTGGTACTTTTCTGTTGTAACTTATGTGGTTAACGAAATAATTGGAGCTCCCCTCAGAATGATTTTTAGGTACCCTTATTGTACAACACCATTGTACCCACCCGGTATACCTAGAAATGTTTCTTCCTCCCGGACCTGGTTTTGATTCAGGGTATCATAAGCGGACTGAATACATGACAATTTTTTGGTTACGATTCTCAACTTCTTATTGATGTAAGGGTAATGTGTGTGGTAAGTGGTAACATTGAAACTGTGGATGGGTATCGAACTCAAATTATGAGTGTCGTTGTTAATGGCTTTATCAGCTAATTTAGCTGACATCTATGTTCCGATACTATTTTCTTGTATATTCTCAGCCGACTAGTAGGTCGGAAAGTATGGAAAAACAAACTCCTTGTCATTGACAAACAAATGTTGATGTTGATGCTTTATCCCTCCCAAACATATGCTCCTACTAAAGAGATAAAAGTTCATGTTCTCTTCACTTTTGTCTCCAATTTTAACCAAAATTGGGCCAATGTATTTTGTAGTATTAAGGGCTTGATTCTCTTTCGAATCACTAAGAGTTAAGAAAACGTGGTTGGGCTAACAGGTCCTCTTGCATATCATGGGCTCGAAGTATGGCACCTTGTACTTTTCTCCGATGCAGAACGATTAGTCTTGTGTAAGACTGTTTTACACTAATTTAGTTATAAACCAGATCTAAACATAACCCTGTTAGTCGGTAAAGCTGGTTATTACGTACATCAACTGATTCACCTTGAACCGATATATTGTACATGAATTACAATCCACTTTGCGTTCCTCGTCTCATGTGACCTAGTATTTTCTCAGATCGATTATAAAGCAAGATTATAATATCGTTCCAGTTTTATCAGATGTTCTCGAAGGGACCATTAAGGGGTAAGAGCCAATTGTCATGAAAGAAAGCAACCTTGACATCAATCCCGAGTGGAATGACACATTTTAAGGGCACTTTTTGGGGAGATTCACGTCCAAGTACTAGATACAATAAAGGGTGTCAAATACATGTACTTTGGTAACACAAGGGCACATAGTTTGGACCATGGTTTTAAATCTCGGTATCGGTTGTAGTCGTGGTATCGGTATAATCGGTCCTTAATCGGTCATCATGGACGGTTCGCGGTGAATCTCGGTGATTTCTCGGGCGATATCTCGTATCGGTAGAATGAAATTCTAATACAACTCGGCCGATACGATACAACTCGGCCGAGATTTTGAACCCTGGTTTGGACAACATCCCATATGCAAGAATGCACCCTTTTAGCCCTTGTCTACGGACCAGATTGGGCTGCTGTTTTGCTTCAAACCCCTCTCTGGTTTTAATCCGAAAGTCTGATCCGAAATGTAGCTTGTGATATCATTGTTCTTGTCAAGTTTAACCGGATATCCGAATTGAGTCGATCTGATTCGACACGACACAAATGGTTATATTATTGTGTACAACTCATTATTCCTTAAAAAATGAAAACAAAATCTGTAAAAGACCCGACCTGGCTAGATTGACAAACACTTGTAAACTTGAAATGACCGATCTTAGTTAACTTGATTGCCAGATGTACTGATAGGCTATCGCACACCTATGCAAAAATACCCTTTGGTACAACACAAGTAATGTAGTATTAAGGGGTCGAATCCACAGAGAGCTCGGTAGTTATTATTTAGTTGTTATGGGGTGAATTTTATCTTGGGTCGGAAATAGTGAATAATTGATTGATTTGATATTAAAACTATAAATAAAGATTATAAATAAAAGCAATGTATGAAAAGATGTAAAACAATATAATTAAAGGTTGTCTAGGGAAGTTGGGTCACATATGCAAGATTATAAAAGATTCATGTTAAACTCGGATTAGATAGTGTTGACTAATTGTTTAGGTTATTAGACACCCACCTCTCGGCCTTAGCATCCCAACCATAGAACGGGTCCCAACGATCTCTCGATATGGCTAGGTCATCCTACTACACATGTTTTGCCTAATTCATTTCCGTACCTCTCGATTTATAGAAATGAATAACAAACTAATCAAAAGTATTGCGCGGGTACAAGTGATTATATATTAATCCAAACTATGTGATAGAAACAATTAGTTATACTTTCAACATCCTAATTTATCATATTACAAATATTGTTTATGCATTGTTTCCCCTCATTCCCTAGACAAGGTAAATTATTCTAACATGTTGTAAATATAAACTAAACTAATGATGCTTAAAGTGATAAATAACATAATGTAAATAAATTAGAATTACCTTGAATGGGAATGAAAATGGAAAATAAAAGAACAATTGCAAAATGTAAATGGCTTGAACAACTTGGAAATGTAACTTGAACAACTTGGAAATGAAACTTGGAATTGTATATAGAAATTTTGTAAACTACAAACTAATATAAACTAACTAAACTAAATTAAACTAACTACATTATTTAGAGAGAATTTCTATGTGAAAACAAGTGTAAAAGATGTGTAAGAGAGATATGTAAAAGGATGCCTCAAGTGTCGAGCTATGCTTGGTATTTATAGGAGTACGGGGGAGTAACGGAAGATCCAAGAGAGTGCCAAAACCGATCGGGATTGGCAAATCCGATCGGGATCGTGTGTTTCCACCTCAATCTTCATAAATCCGTGCATTAACTCCAAAGGATCCTATGCTTATGCAATTAACAACGATTTTAAGAGCCCGGTTTAAGACCTCATTTGGCATCTTAAGATCATTTGGAACCCCATGCTTTCTTCTTGACTTTGCTTGACCTTGACTTGTGCATTTGGGCTTTGACTTGGAATTAAAATCATCTTGCATTTACTTGATCAATCCACTAAAATCTTCATGCAAAACCCAAACAATTGCTTCATCATAGTCCATTTGCTTCTACACTTAGCTCATTTCTAGACTTGGACTATTTTGTAGTCTTTTTAGCTCAAATAAGCTAGATTCCTACAAAACATACTCAAACACATACTTGTACTAGAAATGCAATATTAGCTCTAAAAACACTTAAGTAAGTGCAAATTATCATGTAAAACAAAGCTTATAGAGGGGGTAAAATCACATAAATAAAGTACTTATCATGTACACATGACATAACGATATAGGAGCATAAATTATAAATTGTACCATTTTTCAATAGAAAAAAAAAAAATCATTTTATAAATTAAACACTAAATAAATAAAATATTCAATCTGACATTGAAATACTATCATAAACCATATTTAATAGCCATTAGACACTTACTCTCTTTTAAAATGGCTATATCAGTCTTCAAATTTAAACGGGTTAATACCCACATGGATTGATGGATAAAATGTGTTAAGCTTTTTGCTATTTCTTATATAAAAGTTTATCTCTTCCGCACTACTTCAATCTTATAATGTTAAAACGACAATATCCGTTTTAAATTTATTGTCGAGTATTTAATGCAACACAAATTCTCGACGGACACTATCCATCACAAGCTGAAAACGGATAGGGCCCCTCTCACAATATGCAAGTGACACTAACCATGAGGTGTTCCATTTCCCTTTCACTTACCCTCCCACTTGTCTTATTGAGAGAGACGCTATCCATTTTCAGCAACGTTTTTTTAACGCAATCTAGATCCAATCTTGGAAATCCGTACATGGTAGCTCATTTGTCATGAGATCCCACGTGTCAACCCATAACTCCTCAGAAATCACACTACCCTCGTGACACGTATACACTTCACCTATCTTTTAATATTAAAAAATCAAAAAATTTAAAAAGTCAATCACTACACTAAACTTTACTCCACTTCCCACCGCCGCCTCCCTCGCGTGTGCTACACTTTCCTAACAAATTCACGTGAATCCCATCTACACGTGGCACTCTTCTATTCGTTCTCCCCCTATATATATATAACTACCTCACTTTTTTTCAATCAAAAAATATCAAACAAAAACCTTTGCCAATGAAAACCGGATTACTAAGAACCGGGTCAATTCCGGTCCAACACTTAACCCGGTCGGACTCTGGTTCATTTAATCAAACCAGGTCCTCCATCCTATCCTCACCAAGCATATCATTCCGGTCTCGGAATAATAATAATAACAATGGGTTTTGTGGAATTAGACGGTCTAGTTCGGACACAAATATGATCATGTCCGAGCATAGTCTGTCTAGGGTTATTCGAGTTGGGTCAATTTCTTTCGCCGATATGAGTGTGATTGTTGAAGACGAATTGAAAGAGGAGAGTGGTGGAGGTAAAGGAGGGAATTATAATTATAATAATTATAATTATAATTATAATTATAATTATAACAATAACAATAACAATGGCAAAAGCGAGTTAAAGGATTATTACTTGAATTTGTTAAAGTCTAATCCTTGTGATTCCTTGGTTTTGAGAAACTATGCTAAATACTTGCATGAGGTAATCAAATTACGACATTAAAAGTTTAATTTAAATACGAATCTTATACGCGTATCTATTAATAAGGTATCGATTAGTTCTACACAAATAGGACTATACATCTAGATATATTATGAGCATCGTACATCCAATGCAAATCTAATTGAGCTTATATGCAATTTTGTTGAGCTTTTAAAAATTTTGATTTACTTTTTAATTTTTTAGATGTTAAAATTAAAATCTTATTGAGTTTATATGTATTATTTTTGAATTTTAATATAATATTTTGAGTTAAAGTTTTTTTATAAAGAAACTCAGATTCTTTTCAATAAAACTCGTAAAATATACATATAAGTTTAAATCTTTTGTTATAAAACTCCAAATCTATACTACCAAATATATACAACTGGTTGTATAATCCACTAATTATTAGTTCTAAATCGGATTAGAATAGATTTACGATGAACTCTCTACATCAAAAAGAAGCTTATAACAAAAAAAATTAGTCAAAGTTCACGTTCCCGGCCTCCCAAAGTCATTTAGGGATGGCCGGGAAGGGTTATAACTTATAACAACCTCATTTAATTTATATCGCTACTAAATTAAATCAAATTAAAGTCGTAATCATATAGTGGTGGATCTTGGAGCAAATTCATACGACTAATTTACGTATTAAAGTCCGAAAATGGAAGCATGGATTAATATTTATGTAATGTGGTTATATGATGATATAGGTGGAGAATAATACAGAGAAAGCAGAGGAATATTATGGAAGAGCAATATTAGCAAGTCCAGGAGATGGAGAATTACTTTCTTTATATGGAAACTTAATTTGGGAAACTCAAAAGGATCAAAATCGTGCTCATTTTTACTTTGATCAAGCTCTTCATTCCTCCCCTCATGATTGGTAATTCATTTTAACATATAAAAATTCGCAAATTTTTATAAAAGACGGTCTATCCACGAGCTTAATTTTTAAATCGGTTGAAAATCGTTATTATACAGCCCTTAGGTTTTTCAGGCCGCTTTTTTTTTTTTTTTGTGTGCGGAGTATGTAGTGCAATTTATGTTGTGTGTCTCATACTCTCAAGTCTCATGGTATCTTAATATGAGACGGTTTTTTAATATATTGCAGCACGGTTTTGGGATCATATGCGCATTTTATGTGGGAAACCGAAGATGAAGAAGAAGAAATGAAACAAGAAAATGTTGGCAGTCCTACCATGGTTGGAGCATACTAGAATAAGATGATGAGAATAGACTTAGATCTAGGTATGAGGGGATCAGATGTACGTTTTTTAGTGACTTTCTCGACCTTAGTTGTAATGTCCAGTACTCGAGTTTTTTACTTGCTTGTAACAATTTCACTAACATTAATAGATGACATGAGTGTAAATCCATATCTGTATTGGAAATTTCATTTGGTATCGACGATATGATTTTGAGTTTTTGGCTCTCCCTTATTTAAAAAAAAAAAAAAAAAAA
>VHZZ01000003.1:502300-512891 GCA_009801015.1 Silene noctiflora
TAATAAAAAATCACACTTATTAAGAAAATTCTTTACTCATCATTATGACATTAATTAAGGAGTATTTATAGGCTTTGGAAATAGAAAATGAACTTYTATGCATTTAATGCATTAATTAAGGAGTGTTTATGGTTTTGAAAACTGTAAAATGTCATCTTATTGGTTTAATTACCACTAAGAAGCCCAAAGTGAATGAGAAGGCTTCAATATGCAAATGCTGAAATATGGTTGCGCCACGTCAGCTTTTTAACATTCTTCTTTTATATATTTTATATATTATATATATAATGATAATGATGAATAAAATGCCACATTTACGGTTGCCAAAAAAAAAAAAAATCTAATTCAATTTGAGGTGATTTGAAAATATGAATCGACCCGTTAACATAAACAAATTGGAGCCCCGTTTACTGAAACAGTATGCGCCAAATATGAGCTACCCGTAGTTTGCAAATCGCCGTCTTTAAACCTTTCCATCATTTGAACGTATGTTCTAAGCTTCAAAAACATTCAACAATGGTGAAGAAATCAAAAGAATCCTCTAAAAAACCTGAAGAAAATTCCAATATTTTCAACAAATTATTCGGCGAAATCCCAGAAAAACAATCAGATTCATCTCCAATTACTTCCTTATTCTCCTCTGAAAACCCCTTTCGCCGAATCCCTGAACAAATTCCCCAAATCCCACCAAACCCTAGCTCAAAAAATACAATCAATGAACAAAAATCATCAAAAAAGAGCAATAAATTGAAGAACCCTAATCCGGGAAATGAAAATATTGTCCAATTAGATGAGAAATTGAAGAACCCTAATCTGGGAAATGCAGATGTTGTTAAATTGGATGAGAAATTGAAGAACCCTAATCTGGGAAGTGCAAATGTTGTTCAGTTAGATGAGAAATCTAAGAAGAAGAAGAGAAAGAGGGATGATTTAGAGAAAGAATATGAGGCGAAGAAGTATGGAGTTGTTGTTGATGATAATGATGGTAAAAAGGGTGAAAAAGAGAAGGTAAAAGTTGGTAAAAAGAGGAAAGCTTGTGATGATTCAAGTGAATTAATGGTGGTTTCTAAAGAAGATGGTGATGAAGAAGAAGGGTATGATGATGAGGGTAAACTTTTGAGGACTGTGTTTGTTGGGAATTTACCATTGAAGGTTAAAAAGAAGGTTTTGATTAAGGAGTTTAGTCAGTTTGGGGAGATTGTTTCGGTTCGAATTCGGTCTGTGCCTACATTGGATGTGAGTTTTGTGATGATTGGTTTGCTTGTTTAAAGTTTGGTTCTTTTGTGTTCAGTGGGCGGAATTAAGGTTGCTAGCAGGGGCGGTCGATCCCTCTAGGCATAAAAAATTAGAACTTTCTGTTGAAAATCTTGAGTTTTTTCGAGTTTATTGTGTTGCATTACTAGTTCGCTCCCCTGGTTCCGTTACTGTTTGTTTGTGTTGAGATTTTAGTATGTGATGATGTTTTTGTGTACTGATGTTTTTTTTGTTGGTTGTGTTTTAGAGTAAGAAGCCGAAGAAAGCTATGATCTTTAATGGGAAGCTCAATGAGGCAGCTGACAGGTATTGCATTCTTGGTGAAATTGGATGTTAAGATTGTAATCTTGATTTTGCTTTGTGTTTGCGTTGTCGATGTAGCTTGAACTATACAAATGTGCTCCTTGGTGAAAAATCTTGTTGGTAGTGGTTCTGTTTTTAGTATATAGAGGTTATAAGAAGCACTGATTTTTTTTCCCGGATATGGACGACATGGTTTGTTGCTAGCAGTTTGGTGGACGTGCTTGGATGTATAGTTTTGATGTTCTTTATACTTTGTGAATATAATAGAATGGACTTGAAAGCTTGTAATTAATGCAGCCTTGTGTCTGTTTAAGCTGAGGTAAATGGGAAATTGAGTACACGTGGAAGAAGCATTGTTATGAGGTACAGTCATAGAATTATGAGATGCGAAAATTTGTTTGCTGTAGTTGTAAATTAGTAGTTTGGTTGGCTGGTTGCGGATATGTGAGAAGGGAGGGGTCTGGGAATGAAGATTAAGTTGTTTTTGGCTTGTATTTGGTGTGATGGCGCTGAGGATAGTACGATTTGGATACCTCTATGCTGATAGTTAGTTATGACTTGCGAGTGTTATATTTTGAGGGGATGAAGAATAATGGTCTAATACCTTGTGTGAGCTCATCGCATTTTGTTGGGACATGTATGAAGTGGTACAGGTGGGTTATCTCGGACCTAATGATGCTGTCTACATGTCTGAAGATGTGCTTATTGCTTACTTGAGGCAATTTTATCTCAACTTCCGTAGCCTCTTCTAATTTACTTAAATCATTGTCTTGCAGAAAAGTGCGTTTAGCAGGTAATTTGAGGGAGATGTAGTTGAGGGGCGGGATGCATTTTGTTTGTAGGATAGTAAATTGGGTTAAATGGAAGGAGGAATATACAGAGATTCATTTTTCATCCCATGAGACAATTTGGGAGGGGACACCATTTTCTCATTCTCCCTTCCCTTTTCTCCTAAATCATATCTATAAAATGCCTTAAAGTGGAAATCACAGTTGCATCCTAATTTCCTTCTATAATATTTTGCATGTATGTTGCGTACATATGATTTAAGCTCTATGTGTATCTTGGTACAATTCTTTACATAATCTACCTCGCATATTCCGTATGTCATCCTTTGAGTTTCTTACGTCTTGTGGATAATTTCTGATTGAGAACTCTTGATATTTTCAGTGTTCATGCATACATCGTTTTCAAGACAGAGCAAGATGCTGAAGCCTCCTTGGCACATAATATGTCTGTGGTATGTTTGTAGGTTTGGAAATCACAGTCCTCTTGCTGTTATTAGCTTGTTTTCTTTCCGCATTCTTAAATGTGTTTCAGAACTTTAGATTTTTATCCATATTCGACTGTGGTTCAGGTTGGGGGAAATCATATACGGGTTGACAGAGCTTGCCCGCCTCGGAAGAAATTAAAAGGAGAGACTGCCTCCACTCCTCTTTACAGTAGCAAGAGAACAGTCTTTTTGGGCAATCTTCCTTTTGATGTTAAGGTATCTATCGGTATATGCTGTTATCATCCCTCTTCATTGTTTCGCATTGTTTACTTCAACTCAAAACTAATCCCTATAGCTGCCTTTTTTCTTGGATAGGATGAAGAACTTTATCAGCTGTTTTCCGGTATCAAGGAGCTGGAATCAAGCATTGAAGCTGTTCGAGTCATCAGAGATCGCCACACAAGTCTTGGAAAGGGGATTGCTTATGTGTTGTTTAAAACAAGGGTACGACACGGTGCCCTTTTTCTCATTGTCATGACTCCTGAATATTGATTTTGAAATTATTTTTTCTTTGGATATCGGTGGAACCCTCACCACACAAGTCTGTTGCTAATTTGCGTAATGAGTTCTTAATGTTTTCGTTGTTTGTTTAGGAAGCTGCAAACATAGTCTGCAAAAAGCGAAAGCTTAAGATCCGAGACCGTGAATTGAGGATAAGTCATGCCAAATCAGAAACCCAATCCACACCCTCTAAGAGCAAAGACTCCACAGAGTCCACACCATCCAAGAGAAAAGGCGATTTCCCAGCTGACACAGAGAGCACTCCCTCAAAGAAGTTCTCCGGTGGAAAGTCCCGATCAGGCCGTTACAAGTTAAATACTAATGGCGATACCTCATATCAAGGTTTTCGAGCAAGTAAATCAAATGACAAAAACAAAACACCGACTAGAAGTGCTACACTGGCACCTTTCAAAGCCGGGATTAAGAAGGGAGAGAAAGTTAAACAAAGATCAGAGAAGAGACCATCAGTCGCTGCTCGAAAGGCGAAGACTTTCGCAACAGATATAAAGGGCGGCAGTGCTTACAAACAAGCCGGGAATAAAAGAAAGATGAACGCTAGAACTCCACCGAGTCAAGGCTCTAATCAGAAGAAAAAGTTTAAGAAATCCAAGTGAAGGAATGAATGCCTTTAAGCTTAAACTTTGAAGGAGCCAATGTAGCCTTATATCATCTCTTAGCTTTCTTTTTTCACAGTTTTGCATACTCTGTACCGCGAAAAAAACTACACATTTTGTAAGCTTATTGGATGCTTTGAGAAAATTTGAAAACCTAGTATATTTCCATGTATCGAAGATGAATGCAGTGAATCAACAAACCGAAATTACCATAATAATCGCGTGGTAGAGGGACTCGACACAACAATCTCGGTATTTTGGTGATAATTTATGAAGTTGACATACTCCTCTGTTGCTTAGTCATAATTTTACCAACTAAACTAGTTAATGTCGACCATAGTAGTACTTCGTACAGTTCCTTTACGTCGTAGTCACATTGATTATTTTACGAACCACATCGGTATTCCGTAACCACCTAAGCATTCAATGTACTCAACTACTAGAGATGTTCACTACCAAGAGTACCAACCTAACTCACACATTTCATGACTATTTATAATCCAATCTATTTGTTTCATAATACATCCATCAACACTTAAATAACATGAGGGTTTTATCCAAATTTTCATACCAAAAACTAAGGCAAGAAGTCACATTTCAGGAACAAGATGATGATCATATTGATCATCAGTATAACAAGAAAGTGCCCAAGATTAAGGTCATTAGAAGATCATTATCATTATCTAGACTTCGGCCGCGACGGTTTAGGTTAAGGATTAAAGGGTTTAGAAGGCTGTTCAAGACCAGAAGAGTTAAAATTAGTAGGGTTTCATGGGCTAAATTTATGAAGAGATTGAAGGAAAGCAAATCACTTTTTGGTGAAATTTTTGCTGGAAATTACTTATTTATGCATGTCACTCCTACTTTAAACAACAAAACTTATTTAGAACATCATAATCACCATGATTATCATGTTAATCACAAGTTTCCTGCTTTACCTTCAGCGTTTTAACACAAATCTCCCTTAATACTAAGAGAATAAAATTTTTCTTAGTTTTCCCTCTAAAATGCATTTACCTTGACAAGGAAGCAATTAAAACTTTCTTTTAATAAACTATATTATATTTTCCTTAAAATATAATTTATTATAATTATAATTATACTCTAATATTTTAATTAAATTCAAAATTATGATTTTTTATAATAAAATAAAATTAGTATTAAACTATAAATTATAAGTTGCTAAATTTTTCATAATGCAATAATAATTACCTTAGAAAATAACTTAATACATACTTATTAATTACTATTAGGTCCGGGACAAAAAATTCATTAAAAAAAATTGAAGAAAATTATAAAATGAAATTCGTGGTTTTATGGTAAAAAAAGGTATTTTTCATCAAAATACACATTTCATAATTTTCCTCAATTCTCTTTGATTAGTTTTTCATTTCAATTTTTTTTTTTTGTTTTATATTAAAATACAATGGAGTGAAATATTAAATATTAATAAGGTGTCGATTTAAATAATATCCTAAGAGATAAACCAATTCTATATATACCGCGCATGCACTGCGCGGGATCTATACTTGTTCTTATTAAGACGGGTGTCGTAAAACTGGTCAAATAGATAGATGAGACAAAAAGTTGAATCTCGAGGGATGAGACAATATAATGTTGCTTTCTTTCTTGGCTTTGTATGTTCACAAATTCTCATTTGTGACGGAAGATATCCGTCACAAATGAAGACGGGTACCACTTTGTCTCACAAAAGCCCCATGAAAGGAGMGAGGAAAGCAAGTGGGGGGTGCCCCCACCTTTTCCTTTATTCGTTTTGTGAGACAAAATGTCCGTCACAAGGGTCCGACCCGTCACAAGGGAGACTAGCTGTTGTATGTTTGATTCGTGTAATTATCGTTTGTTTTTGGATCGGTTTTAGACAAATGTATGTAAACTAGTGTTGCAGACGGATGGCAATGAATGCATAATTTACCTGAGAACAGAGGAGTACTAAAGTTTCTGCTCATATGATACCAATTATGTAAAGTTGGTGTCGGTTACAGACAGTCAAGGTGAATTCGAGGCAACCAAAAATCGGATTAGTTTTGTCAAGTCTATTCTAAAATTGGACCATGTTTCCTATCCAAGGCCGACAAGGCGAAAACCATGACAACCATGTATTGTAATCGGACGATCACCATCATCCAGCAACTACATCTAGCAAAACCACGTTGCCAGCCGACATGCATCTCGGCTACTCGGCCACCACATAGTTTAACTCATTCTTCTAAAAGGGTTCATTAAGCCTTTCTAAGGCGCCCTTGAATATTTCATTTAGTAAGCAAAGCTGATAAATGAAGTGTGAGTGGTGAAACCAGGATTTAAACTAAATTAGTTTAAATCCCGTGCAAAAATTACACGGGTTATTTTTAGAATTATATACAAGACGTGATCAAGGTTCTGATTTTTGTAATTAATATAACTTTCACTATATAACTTAAGCTAAATTAATAAAAAGAAACACTTTATAAATATTAGGGTTATAAACATAATTTTGTGTAAGAGTTTGTAGATGTTTTTATTTATCTATGTCGTTTACCGTTGTTGAAAAATAAAATACTCTGTATATTAATAAATTAAATGATAATAAGAGAAAAATGAAAATGGGTAGTTTTTTAGTGGTGGGGTCATGAGACAAAAATCAAGTAGCCAATGGAAAGCCTTAAAAAGACTCGTCTTTTATATATAGAAGATAGGTGTGAAAAAATAACAGTGCAAACGGATAATGGTATACAATAAACTTGAAAAAAACCGAAAATTAACTAATAAAATCATAAAAAAGAAAATCATTCTTTAGAAAAGACGAGCGTTCCTGCTAGCGTTCCCCTAGCTCCTCGGCCCTCGCATTATCATTCATTCATACAAAACATTCCTAAGAGAAATTTAAGCGCCATATTTAACATTGATAACATAATAAGTACAACATTACTTTCATTAATCATCTTAAGGATATCATAACTACATATATCACAATCTAAATACTTCCCTATCCATGTCGTAATAAATGGAGAGTCGATTTCCTCTCCTCAATGCTCAAGTTTTTATCTCACGGCGATCTAACGGTTTAAGTTTTTGACTGAAAAATAAAGGAAAAATGCAAGGGAAATGTTACATTATATTATAATTTGAAACGAAATGAACACTTTATTTCTTTTAGGAAATAGAGAGGATTTAAACTACGTGACAAGAGTTGTACTCGCAACTAAAAACAAACCTTGTCACAACATAATGTCATTTTCCTAATCAAAACGTGTTCTCAACCATCACTTAAATCGTCTTAGAACACTACGTGGAATAATTCTTCTCACCATTTTTGACAAAAGATACACTTACACAATCACAGATTCACAACTAGCCACGTTCAAATCAACGATGGTTATAACATCACCCAGGTCCAGGTCCCGTTTTTTTCGACTTAATTTAAATTTTCATTTCTCACTTCAATCCACTACAGTTTAGTTAAGCTCAACCCAACTCAGCTTATTTTGACTCTATTTATCTCAGTAAATTTCGATTTAGTTCAATCCACTTTAGCTCATCTCACTTAAGTTCCTCTCTCTCAATCATTTGTTATCTTTTATATTCTTATGAGAAGATTTTGATTAAAGATAAACAAATGATTGGACGAAAAGAATAACTACATTTGATCAAATACATTTAATCAAATATGCCGCTATTTAGACTGAACAAATGAAGTATATTCTTCAATATGTTAAATGCGAATAACGCATTTATTAAGCAAGTCTCTTGTAAAATTATTGAAAACATTATAAAATTACTATACCACTTTCGCAATACACAAATTCTCATTAAAGACGAGAACTATCCGCGGAAAATGGATAAGGCCCTCTCACAATATGCAAGTGACACTATTTATATGGTGCTCCATTTCTCCTCTCACTTGCCTTATTGTTAGAGGAGCACTATCCGTCTTCAGCTTGTGATGGATAGTGTCGGTCACAAGCAAGACGCTTGTCTAAAACCGTCTTGATCGATACCCTATGACATTTACCTTTATTTAACCCCTGCTCTTCCCCAGTTCCACACTTCCACCCCTACACTCCCCATTTTCAACAAAACGACGTCGCTAGGATGACGGACGATCACAACCCAAACCCAAACCCAAACCAAACACCCACCCGATTCCGGATCGGATACGCATTATCCCCCAAAAAACAAAAAACCTTCATCCGCGAAACCCTAATTTCCGCCGTTCGCCGGCGTTCAATCGAATTCATCAAAATCGATGCCGATAAACCGTTAATCGAACAAGGACCGTTCGATTGCGTCATCCACAAACTCTACGACAACAATTGGAAGCGTCAATTACACGATTACAAATCTCAAAACCCTAATTCCATCATTATCGACGATCTCGATTCAGTCGAACGATTACACAATCGTATTTCAATGCTCCAGATCGTATCAGAGATCAATTCTCCGGCGATCGGAATTCCGGAACAAATCGTAATTTACGACGTCGAGACGTTGTCGAAACTGGAATTGGAATCGAAATTGAAATTGCCGGTGATTGCGAAACCGTTGCTTGCGAACGGAAGCGAAAAATCGCATAATATGTCATTAGTGTATAATTACAAAGGTTTAATTAACCTAAATCCGCCAATTGTGTTGCAGGAGTTCGTTAATCATGGTGGAGTGATCTTCAAGGTGTATGTAGTCGGTGATCATGTGGAATGCGTTAAGCGGAAGTCTATCCCTGATATTTCGGATGCGAAACTCGAGAGCTTAGGCGGAGGCGGAGGAGGAGATCAGGGATTGGTCTCGTTTTCGCAGATTTCAAATGTAGCAAGCGAGGAAGGGAGCGGTGATGAGATGAGTAGGCTAGACGATTGCGAAATCCCGCCTCGAGAATTTGTTGTTGAGGTTGCTAGGGGTTTGAGGGAGGGTTTGAAGATCAATTTGTTTAATTTTGATGTTATTAGGGACAGTAAAGTTGGGAATAAGTATCTTGTGATTGATATTAATTATTTTCCGGGGTATGAGAAAATGCCGGAGTATGAGACCGTTTTTACAGAGTTTTTAAGCGGGTTGTTGGTCGAGAAGGCGGGTTTGAAGGAGGATGAGACTGAGGGAAGTGTTTGTGAGTGATAAATGTTAGTGGAAAAGTTGTGCAATTGTAGGTGGTGGCGCTCATGAGTCATGACCTTAGTTTGTATCCTGTCAGCGACATATTTGCCCTTATGCCGTTGTTAAGGTGACAAGCATAGAATATGGTGAATAAGAAGGTTTAGGGAAGGATTGTTTCCGTCGCCTTGAATGTTCAATCAAGTGTATTGCATCTTGGGTACAATGTTTTTAGGTGACATTGGCTCGTGTAATAGTGTTTGTAATCGTATCTCTTTTATCTGTAAAATCAATGAATTTGTTCATGTTCATGTTCATGTTCATGTTCATGTTCTCGGTCTTTGTTTCTTCCTTGATGTTCAGTATTCTGCTGGGTTGCAGTTGCGTGAATTGTTTAGGTATATGTTGCAGCTTGCGTTATCAGCTTGATCTATCCATGTTAACGGATCCTGCCATGGGTGCCTCTTGCACTTCTTAGAGAATAAGTCGCACCATTCCATTTTCTAATCGCAGGCATATTTCATTGCCGGTACACATTTACAGACAGTCTACATAGTGAAAATGAATCTCTCATCTAGCTATTCTGCATCACATCCTCTGAGGGAAGATCTGCAAGAACAATGTTATGATTATTATTACAATCTTTACGAGTATGAGCATGTCGGTAACTGTGATCTGTTAACTTTGGTGAAGTCTGTTTCTACCATTAGTCTATCCCCCGTCCAAGCAAGCCTCTTATGAAGAAACCCAGATATAGGAATCGCTGAAACTATCTGATGCGCTCTTATTCTGACTTATCATTTCATCATCCTGATGTTCTGTCTCGACTAGGTCTCAAACTGTCGATTATGGTTGCTGTTGTTTTAGCTAATTACTTCGATAGTATCTTTACCCGGAGAGGATGAAGCTATGATTCCGTTCTGTATTACAATAAGAAACTTTAGGATCAATATTATCGTTTCAGTTATTTAAATGATTTAATCTAGTGTTCTGATCTTGTGCCTAGATAAAACTTTGATCACTAAAACTTAGGAGAGACGGTCTTTCATTAAGTTATTGAAAGATCGATCTTTTGTACCCATTTATTTGTTTTCCGTGACCCTTTTATTGTTGATCGTGACATAGTAATTTCGTACCTATTTACATAATAAATGTACACATTTTATCTTTAATTTTGATTTATATCTATTTTATTACCTCTAGTACCATTTTTTCTTAAAGTTGTAAAATAGTCTCTCAATAAACCTATTGAGAGACCGTCTCTAAGAAGAATGACTTTCCAACTTCTGCGTGAAGATTTATCCACTTAAATTCATGACCAAATTTAACATTGTCAATCAAATTCAAATGAAAATGAACTACTATTATTACTAGTTTAGATCCCGCGCAAATGCGCGATATATATAGGCCTTTTTAATTTTGACGGTATTACTTATAGATTTTAGATTTATATCTCATGAATTTTTTTTAAAAAAAAAAAATCAATTTTAAACTTAATCAAGAGAATTGAATAATTCCATAAAATATTTTTTTCTGAAAGTTTTTTAACTACTTGAAATTA
>VHZZ01000003.1:529802-540169 GCA_009801015.1 Silene noctiflora
TAGGAAATAAATATTGTCTAGCAGAATATCACTTGGGCGGGAAATTTGAGCGGGAGAATTTAGAAATGTGTTAATCTTTTAGTATATAGGGGATTACTTGTGTCACATCAAAGGGAAGAAAAAGAAGAATATGAGGGAGTATAATATAGTACTTCCTCCATTTTCATATGATGTACCCATTTTATTAAAATACTTCACTCATACATTCAACAAATGTGTACGTACATCATATAAAAACGGAGAAAGTAATGTTTTGTAAGAGGAAATAGAGGGAAAAAAATGGAGAGGATCCATTTTGGTCGGGGTTGGGGGTGGTTAGCACTTAGCCTAGAGAAAAAAATGGCACGACCCGGGAATGGAAATGTAAGATTTGAGTTATACAGCGACGTGCCAGTGCAATGAAATGGCAGTCAAGGTACCACGACACTCCTCCTAACCAGTTGTCCCGTGTTTGGCACCGTGTCATATACCGACACTCGTTAAACACACACCTAAACGTTTTAGATACCTATAAATGAGGAAAGAGAGGTCGAAAGATTGAAAAATGGATTGATTAGAAGAGGATTTGGGTAAAATATGAAAATGAGTTATAATCAAAGTCAAAATTTACCTTCAATTATTTAAATTTAATATCAAATACATTTACAAATATAGAATCATACGTTATTTATACCTATAAAATATATAGTTTATTAAATTTAAATAACGTGTCTCGTGTCCTAAATTTCACGGGATGTCGTGCCCGTGTCGGTTTTGGTGCTACCTAGATAACAGTACGGTACGGTCCACAGCTTGTCGTGCTGTGTTTAGGAGTACCCAAGTAATTCCTTCACTTTAGTCAATTTTTATGTATGTTGGGTGTGTCTAAGTGTGCCGTGCTTGAGCTAAGCACGATCGATCTTCTTTCTCAAACTTTGGCCCAGGCACGTCCTATGACCCATGACTTGGTGGCCCTTGCCAATTTCTTATCATGCCAAAATGGGTCATGGGCCTTGCCAGGGCATGTCAGCCCAATAACTCGTGCCCACTTCCATCTCTAGCAACATGAAAACTTTATTAAAATTTAAGAATTTCATAGCCTTATCAAATAAGTCGAGTTGGGCAACATATGTGGATCACGTAGCCACGGCCCGCCCGTCCCATTCAAATTCCAGCTCAAATTGCAATCCATTTCGAGTACTTCTCATTCACACATTAAACACGAGATAGTTTATAAATCTCCACAATTCTATAAAATTAAATTTTAAATACGACCTAAACACAAAAACAAAATTCAAACATTTTTTCACCTAAAAATTAGTCATTTCTTCCCAGAGATCTAGTCCAATATGTAACCCGTATTTGAATTTGATGAAATTCATTCGTATTTTACAAAAGAATAAAAACGTAAAGAACATATTGAACGAGAATACGATACCACCACTACAAATCAAAATAAAACATTAAACAAGCTGGGCGTGGGGTGAGAGCGAGAGAGAATCCAAGAAAAGACGCGAGAAAATGAAAATAACAGCTTTAGTAATCTTGAAGATTAACGGAAACGATGAAAACCCTACGATATTAGCAAATGCGTCAGATTTAAGCAATTTTGGATATTTCCAGAAATCTAGTATTCGTGAATTCATCGTCTTCGTCTCTCGTACCGTCGCTAAGCGTACTCCTCCCGGTCAACGTCAATCCGTTCAACATGAAGGTATAATTTTATTTTTTCGTATTTTTTATGTTGATTTTTGATGATTCTGTTATTTTTCGTTGATTAGGTTTTGATTTTGGTATGATTTGATGTTGATCTTGTTTAGCGGTTGAATTATGCGACGATTGTTTGATGTAATTTGATGATTTTATTGATTTTTGACGATTCTGTTATTATTCGTTGATTAAGTTTTGATTTCGGAGTTGATGTTGATCTTGTTCACGGTAGATAGAATCGCGTAACGATTGTTTGCTGTAATTTGTAAGTTTTATTGATTTTTGATTATTCTGTTATTTTTCGCGGATTAGGTTTTGATTTCGGTATGATTTGATGTTGATTTTGTTTAGCGGTTGAATTATGTGAGGATTATTTGATGTAATTTGATAGTTTTATTGGTTTTGTATTGGATTGTGTTGTTTTATGTTGCTGATTGTTGAATTTGATTATTTAGGTTCTTATGATTAGGTTTTCGAATTATGCAAAATTGTGCGATATTATGTGGAATTTATTTGAAACAGTATACTCGGAGATCACGTATGAATAGTTTGTTTGTACGTTTGATTATGCGAAATTTTACACTCGGAGATCACTTGCGTGAAATTATGAGAAATTGTGCAATCGCTGATGATTATTTGTACACTCGGAGATCACTTATGTCGAAGGATGCTATATTCCATTGAGTTACTCACTGTTTCTTTTCGTCGGTTTTTGAGTTTTTGGAAGACATTTAACTTGCTACTTAGTTATAGAATTCTGTAGTTGCATCTTTTTTATACTCGTTTGCTAACTAATTGGATTAGTATGTAAATGTGTGATGATTTCTTGATTGGTGAATAGGTACGTCATACGTGAAATGGTGATGTGTTGTTTAAACTTACTACTTACCTATATAATTCCATGGTTGCATAGCGTTGCTCCGTAGCTTATTTTCATCGGTTATTCCACTCGTAGACAGAAAGGATTAGTAAGTGCATATGATGGCATTGTTGATTGGTGAATAGGTATGTGTAATGGTGTTGAGTTGGTTAAATTGACTACTTAGCTATATAAGTCTGTAGTTGCATATTGTAACTCTTTAGCTCACTTTCGTCAGTTGTTATACTCGTTTAAGGAAAGGATAAGTATGTGAATATGATTTGCCCTTGATTAGTGAATAGGTATGTGAGATGGTGATGAGTAGGTTTTCTTAGAATTTCTGTGTGTGTTTCTAGTTATAAACCTTGTTAACTGAAAAGTCGAAAACACATTCTGTATTCTCAGTTTGTGTGCCCTTAACACGTTGGGTTTGCTCTTTTTTGTTTTTCAGAATACAAAGTTCATGCTTATAATAGAGGAGGTCTTTGTGCATTGGGATTTATGGATGACCACTATCCTGTTCGAAGTTCGTTTTCACTGCTAAACAAGGTACTTGATTTGTTGATCGAGAATGTATTTTTCATCAAGTCTTTTCTATTAATGTTTCAGTTGCTGGGTTAAAATATGTTTACAACTTGGCTTGCAAAAGCATGCTATGTTTAGGCTGAAAGAAACAATAGTAAAGACCTATTGGGGCAAACGTCTTTGGTAGTTTTAATATAATTACTCATGAGACTAATTGTTAGATCTAGATTTTTATTTCTAAAGGAATGATTCAATTGTTGATGCTTTCTGTTTCTCAAAGATTTGGATTGATTAATTGTGGGTTTAGAAAGTAATTTTTTGTTGATCTGATTATCTGATTATTGTTTGATATAATCATTAGTAGTTTAGTACACCTTACACATGCCCATCTTTTCCATGGGCCTGTTGCCGTCTTTTAATGCATAAATTGGCTCTATCAACTAGTACGCGTCAAAGCTTCATCCACCAATTACGTGATGCTTCGTAGGTGCTGGATGAATACGAAAAGAACTTTGGTGATTCCTGGAGAACCGTGGCTACGGACAGCACACAACCCTGGCCTTATCTGGATGAAGCCTTGACTAAGTTCCAGGTTTGTCGTTTGTTAAGCTACTCTACCATATTGATCATGGATTATGCACTTGCCAACACCCGTTTGATCCTATTGTTTATGTAATAAACTGATTATACTTGGCTTATGTAATTGTTGTTGGATATCTATTTATTGTTTTTTTAATGGAGTGATATCTACATATCTTTGGATATGAAGCTGATCATGTTTCACTGAACTTATCTACAGGACCCAGCTGAAGCTGATAAGCTGCTAAAAATACAAAGGGAATTGGATGAAACCAAGATTATACTTGTAAGGAGTTCATACATGGCAACTGATACTGTAGACTTAAATTCTGCAGGCGTAAAAATGATATTCCATTACTTTATCGTTAATGTGACCTCTAGTCAAATAAGGACAATATAAATGGATGGGTGGAGTATTTCTTTTTATACATTTTTTTTTAGTTTTTGCTAAATGCTAATATTTTTCGGATTTACTTAAATTTTTAATGATTATGGCTGACACAAGGCTATACCAGACCGATAGGGCTTATATAACTGGCTCACCAAGATTACCATCAACACACAACCAACCATGATATTGAACACACTACCACATCATAATTCGCTACTGCATTGCCTGACCATGTGAAATTACCATTATTGGAATCAATACCCCCATGTTGTACTATGATGTAGGTGTCGATATTTATCTGTGTATATTTATACGTTACTGGAGGTATGGGACCCAAATCATTGCATTTTGAAATGTGTGATTATTCAATGACGGTTCTAAAGGATGATTCATATCAGATGACCCCAAATAATTTTGGGATTAAGGCTCTAATGTAGGTAGGGAAAAAAGGAGAAAAAATTTCTATTTGGATCTTCTCGTCTTACTGTTTGCTGTTTGATTCACTAGCTGTGATGCTATGTGATCCCTTTTTTTATCTAGTCTTTCTTTTCAGTCTTTTCATTGTTTCTATTTTCCTGTCTATTATAGCACAGGACAATTGATAGCGTGCTTGAACGAGGTGAGAAGTTGGACAGTTTGGTGGAAAAGAGTGCAGATCTCAGTGCTCAATCACAGGTAATTTACAGATGAAAGACAGTTCAACTGGTTATGTGTTTGTTGCTGAACCTTTAAGATTTGTTTTGATGTTTTCTACCCAAACAAAATAAAGATGGGAGATATTTTACTCATGAGACGCTGATTCATGAGTGCATTTTTGAGCTAAATTGGTAACTGAATTTGTGCTTGTGGCATCTGCCGACAATTACTTATGCTAAAGTTATAGTGTTTGTTCCAGTTTTAGTTTGTGTTTGAGAAGCAAATGTTGCAAAAACTATGTTAGCTATCATCTCTGGATTATCACTTAGTTTGTGTCTTGACTGTAAGTCTCTTGATCACGAGGAAGTACATAGTCTCGAAAATTAAAACTTAGATGATGTCATGTTTTCTGTTTCTGAATACAGTATATGGTTATTTAATTTACACACATGATATGGAATTAGTCTGATGATTTTGAGTTTGCCTTTCATATTTCTTTCGTGTACATCGATTAAAAATCGGTAACTGTAATACCATGATGAGCTTAATTATGCTGCTGAGATCGATATTGTCTTACCACACTTCAAAGTTTCAATAAACATCATAAAGTTTGCCTCTACCTTTCTACTTTCTTTTTGGTCTAAAAACCTTAGGGCAACAATTCAACATGGGAGTTCATGTTAATTGATCCCAGATCGTTTCCAGACTTGGGCGTTGTTGTCGTTGCAATAACATAGAATATGTAAACAGACAAAAAACCACAATTCTCAAGTTCATCTAGCCATCTCGTTGCATTTGATCATGATTTCATCCTGCATTAATTCGTAGAAGTTATCTGTACCCAGAGTATGCTCTGAAGTAGTGTTATGCGACTGATAGCGTGATTTTTGTGTTTGGAACAGTTCTTCTACAAGCAGGCGAAGAAGACCAACTCGTGCTGTACAATATTATGAATGTGTGGAGATGGTACATATAGACTGCCACTCGTACCGACATTGAGATTTCCAAGCCTATATTTGGAGTTTTATATCATTTGTTTATATGCAGTTGCATAGCACAGTTTATGTTTATATTGCATGCAATCTTCGTCTTCGACGAAGTTGCCTTGACAGGATTTATGAGCCCTTGTTCTTTGCTAAATTATTTTACTCTGTAATAGATATTGTGGCCAACAACTTGCTGCGTATTTTTTTTTTCTTTAGTGACTAAAATCTCTCGAAACCTTTAATAATTATTGCGTAAGACTGCCTCATGGTGTGACTTGTGAGATCGTCTTATTCTATAATTTGTGCTAAACCTTTATTATGAGGCTCCCCTCGAAGAATTTTTTTGAATAAAAACTGAAAACCATGACCCAACTGCAGAGCCCTTTGACATCCCCAGTTCGATTCAAATGGGTTGTATTCAACGCCGTCACTTTTTATTTCGGTCCATGACTTTTCCACAACTTTTCCGTCGTTGCTCGGACTTTTATTCCTCCCTTTAATTTTCCACTTTTGTTTGGAAAATAAATTAATTTACCAAATTATGAATGAAAAAAAAAAAAAAAAGAATCTATCCGTGGTAAGAATAAATTCAAAGTTAAATTGTTATCACCAAAATTTGGGAGATACGGTATTTTATTAACTGTTTTTTGTGACATAAGATTCTTTAATTTCGTACATAAGTATATAATAAGAGTATTTATTTTATCTTTAATCATGATTTGTACTAGTTTTCTTACCTTTATACCGTTTTTTCTGTATAATATATACACTCAATAAAACTTATGGAGAGACCGTTTCTCAAGAGACTCGACTCAGTCAACAAATTCGTTATCGTGGTAGTTGCAGTCATGACTCAACACACCCTACACATCTTCTTAATAAAACCCCACTTTAATTATTCTCATATCATCACATTTTGGTCGGTTCGACACTTTTACTTGGTACGTGTTTGCATACATTTCAAGTTTTCAACACAAAATGGGTAAGAATAATAATCAAAGACGTCAACAAAATTATGCTCAACGTCGTCATGAAGATGATACTTGGACAGTCAAACCCTTCCATGATCATGAAACCCCACTCAATTTTGATCATGAAAATCATGATCATGATGATGATGAAATGCATGTGAATCATGATGAAATTGAGCAACCAGAAACCTCGTTTACTCCAATTACTAAACCTTTAAAGGGAAGAAATCGGAAACGGGTATCGAAAACCCGGGTCGAAAAACCGGGTTTTGAAGGAAATGCTGAGGTGGGTGGACCGAGTTTTGGAGAAGTAGGAGGTGGGCAGGTGGTGGAATATGGAGAAAATGAGAAAATTGAGGGTGTTGAAGTGGGTATTGCGGTGGTTGATGAGGAGAAGATTGATAAATTAGGGTTTGAGGAAGGTGATGGTGGTGATGATGTTTTGAGAGGATTTAAGGAGTTGGAAATTGGGATTGATGAGTTTGAGTTGTCTGATGATCAGGTGAAAATTAATGATCAACTTCAAGAGGATGAGGTAAAGGTTTTTGATTGATTGATTGTTTGATTGATTTCTTGTTGGTTGTTGTCAATTTTGTCGATTGAGATATAATTGTTTATGTTTTTGTGTGTTATTGTTGATTGATGTGCTTTATAGTCGCTTTGTAGGAGTTATTTGTTTACCTTTGATTAAAATACATCTCGCTACTAGTAAAAAGAAATGAATGAAAGTATGAAACAGAGGGAGTATGTAGCTATGATTGAAAATTGAAAATTGAAAATTTATGATTTTAGCATGGAAGATCGATATTAGTGAATAGTGAGCCCTATTGAAGCTGTGACGGTTTCAAATGATGATTCATGTCAGGCTGTCTGCTGATCCCAAATCATTTTTGGACTAAGGATTTGTTGTCCGAATTATGATTATTTTTTAATGAATGCGAATTGATGTAGGAGTGTTACAATGTGGGTTATGAACTGTATTGAAATGAGGAAAGAGTTGTATTTGTAGCCAGCTAAGGTAGAAGGTCATGCTCTCATGTGTATTTATCGAGGGTAGTAAAATTACGCACACTATGCCCATGAAGTATCTAGTGTGGAAACCATAATTGAACAAGTTTGTAGCTTGTATGGTATGGTATGAAGGTAAATGATTTTCGCTTCCACGGGTCTGCGGACACATTTGTTATCATGGCTCTAACTGATCTGTATTTTGGGGATTAAAACCCTAAACATGTACTGCCTCCCTTCAGATCCAAATGCCCCATAACATGTAAGGAAGTCATTAATCCTGTCAAGGAAAAAATTATGGTTACATTAGAAGAGTAATAGCTGACATTAAAAGTAAAAGACGCTTTTAAATGAGACTTTCATTCAAGTATCTTAGCACCATCCAGAAAGACATGCATCCTTGGATGGTGAATTCATGAGGAAAATTAATCGTTACAATGACTGAGAATGCTGAATTGACTATTCACAATGGAACAGTGGCTGGTGGTAGGAAGCTAAACTCAGTCTGACTGAATTTCTTTGTTTGTTTGAAAAAGCAAAATCTATTTCAGTAGAGTGTATGTTGTCGATGGCCCGCTTCTATTTGTTGCGTGCCTTGTTCCACCACTGTACGAATAGCAGCTTCCACATAACATTTTAAAATAATCATCGAGCCAAAGCAATTGATCAAGGAACATGTAGGTTACACTTGAATTTGGATTGTTAATTTGAGTTTCTCGAAAAAAATTGTTTGGTGCTTCTCAGTGAGATCTTTTACTTGTTTTTCCTTATTGATGTATTCTATTAATTTCCTATTTTTCACAGTTGCTTGCTGTGGAGTCCATATATGGAGACAGWGTCTATGCCTTAGAAAAACGACAGGGCTTGCGATCATTTCAGGTTTGTCTATACTATAAAATTGCAAACTTCATCCCATTTGTATTGTCTCTATACTCTCCAATTCACTTTTTTGGTCAGCTGATTTACCTTTGACCATTAATATTTGTAAATACATGTATAATACACTGTAAAAATTGGTCTCATATCAAAACTACTGTATTTAAATTTTAAATGATCACTTGGAACTTGGAAGTTGTAGCTATTAAGAGTATTGTGTGAAAGTATTAGCTATGTAGCCGAAGTTTACATCTTCGACCACCAAAATTAAATGGGAACAATAGAAATGGGATGGAAGGAGTAGCTTACTCTTTTGCAACCTGGCTACGAGAGCTGATGATATTTTATTCTTGTGCAGTTCCATATAGACATTGAACTCTCAAGTGATTATGCTGTATCCACAAAGTTAAAAATAGCTACTCATGCCGACTCTGAAGCTGATGTCTCCGAGGGCTTCTTATATACTTTTAATCTTCAGTACCTGCGACCAATTGTGTTAACATGTGTGTTGCCAAGATCTTACCCAAGCCATTGTCCACCATTGTTCACCATCTCAGTTCAGTGGCTGCATGAATCTAGGATTTCTCAACTTTGTTCTATGCTAGACTCATTGTGGAATGAGCAGCCAGGCCAAGAAATCCTTTACCATTGGGTAGAATGGCTACACAGCTCTACTCTTCCGTACCTTGGATTTGACAAAGAACTTGTGCTCGGCCCTTATGTTTCGGGAAGCAGTTCAGATAGGCGTGCATTCTCTGGAAGGGTTTCTCCTGATGTCGATATCCCGTCAATGAAGAGTTACAATGAAGAGAGACAACATGAGAACTTCATGAATGGCCTTCATGAATGCTGTATCTGTTTTAGCGAGTACCCTGGTATTACTATCTCTCACTTCTTCGTGTTGTTTTGATCTTATTAATCCGACTCTTTGAGATTTGTATCTTTTACACCTTATTTTTGTGTGTTGGGAAGCCTTAAGGAGTCAAAACCCATTTCAATATGTCAACGGTAGTTGTCATGCTTGTCATCTAGAAACTTGTTGATGTTTCGTGTAAATCAGCGGACAGTAAGCCTCAAAATTGATTTGCAAATTTGCAATGCTAAAAGTCATCTTTAGTTCACTCATTATTGGCATCTGTTTGCATGATTGACACGACATTTTGGAGAAGATTTTGGCATAGTTGGTGCTATGTGGAGTGCAGAATGATTGGAAAACTGGTGGTTCTTGTTTATTGGTCTACACTCTACAGTATGGGCATGGGCATGTATACTAGAAAACCGATACGTCAAAAGAGATTACCATGCGCTGTTTTTTTTTTTATTGTTAGAATATTGTAAACTGGAGATAGACAAACTTACCTGAACATTATATATGCTCATGAGCTTTCAGATCTAATGCTGAAACTCACAAACTTTATTTCCAGTGGACGAGTATGACAACTTCCATTTGTATGTGCTGCACTGTCTGAGTGTGATAGTCTATGCTACTCATACTCTTATTTTGGCTTAGAATTAAGTGTCTAGTTGTCCTGCCCGTATCAAATGATTGAATGTTGGACACGGACACACAAAGTAATTTCAAGAATCGGAATAACATAGCCGATGTGTTGATGGTCATCTGAGTGGTTTGTGGAAATAATTCAGGAAGAATTCAACAGGGGAATATGATACAAATATCTCTGATCGTCTTAAAAGCAAAAAATAATCATCAAACTTATATTGTATAAAAAATGTTCATTCAGATTTCGGAGTTTTATGTTTCTCTTAGGTCCTATTGTTCATTTATTAGTCTCTGTTCTTTCGTCCAGGAACGGAGTTTTTGAGAATGCCATGCCATCATTTCTTTT
>VHZZ01000003.1:598783-610370 GCA_009801015.1 Silene noctiflora
AGCCGAATTTGCGACGGGATTTCAGCGACATACGCATCGAACGACTCCAATCCTCGTAATTATCACTCGTTAATTGAACTTGGGAAATTTTTATGCCGGGTATGTCATGAGACCCGAGAAAAAACGGAGACAAAGGGTCAATTTTGTCGAATGTTTCAGAAGATTCAGTTTTGTCAGATTTATCAGAGAAAATTTGGGAGGAAGCATCGTCCCCTGGCATGATGGAAGGACGACGGCCGGTTTTTTTTTTTTTTTTTTTTTTTTTTTTTAGGGTTTTGAAACCTTGCTCTGATACCATGTTAGGAGAATGATAGCGAAAGTCTGCCTTCTCATTAGAATTGATAGGATATATATAGTACAAGTGTTTCCTTAATAGACGGGATATTCCCATAACAATATAAAGCATATTCCTAAACAATATAGATATTACGATATGATTACGATACTCTATTGCCTAATAAAAATCCCGTTCAAAATTCCCGCTTAAAATTATTTTCTGATTGATTCTCACTAATTGAATGACTAACGAACGAAGTGAGTCCACTATTAATTTGCATATCGTTACGTTATATTCCTTTCTATTTTGAGGCAAAATTTGGGAAACCCACTCTGTTAAAAAAATATATTATATTCTAAATTGTAGTAGTGCACTTGGGCAACTAGAGCTGAGTACTCGATAGAGTGTAGCTTCACACGATCGTGTGTGCTGACCGAGTGTCCTCTAGACATAGTACCAAGTTCTGAAAGTGGCTACTCGGCCGAGTGCGGTGCACTCAACAGAGTGTTATTGAGCACTCGACCAAGTGTACGGGCTCAAGACTGCTTTTCTCGTGTGGGTCTCGGGTACGACGTACAGATATGGGCATGAATCCTTGTGTCCGACACTTGAAGTCATAAATTTTGGACACGGTTAACATACCCGATTTATATATTTGGACACGGTCAACTCTTCAATTATAAACTTTGTACTGGTCTCATTTAAGTATTTGACTTGATTTTATATTGATTTTAGTTTAGTATCATGTATTTATAATCAATACTAGTTTTACTCCCGTGCATAATAGCACGGTTTGCTTATTAACTTGTTTAAAAAACAAAAGTTTGACACTATTGAAATCAAAATCTAAAAATTTATATTTTAAAATACTATTTAACATCAATGTTAGTGGGGAAGTGGGTACCCCTACTATCCTTTACTATAAAAGCTGAAACAATTAAAACCCTCTTATTGGTCCATGGTTTTAGCCTTTTAGGGATTAAAAAGAAAAAATTTAAGATAGAACCCTCCATGTTCATTACGCTTATTAACAACAATGTCAAATATAACTATATAAGTATATATTCTTAAAAAACAAACATTAAAAGGTTTTTTATATTAAAAATAAAAAATCTACTATTATATTCAATCACTACCAAAATACAATAATTGTCTGAGAAAAATTCAGAATAGACAAAAAAAATTTAAAATATAATATAGTCAATGATATAAAATATAAAGAAAATTATTTAAAAAACGTATACATGATACATGAAACTAAATTAAATTTGCCCTCGAAATAGTTAAATTCATAACGATTGAAACATAAAAATGACGACGTGAACATGTTTGGAGGGAGTTTATAGATTAAGAAGAAGGATGATTGAGTGAGGGATTCATAAATTGTTTACATGAACTATGTGTATTAGTCGTTGAAGCCTTATTGAGATTAAGAGAACAAAATGATAAGGTGATGAAATTCAGATAGGGAGTTTGATCATTGAGGGAGGCGGAGGATATGAGGGAGCATAAGGAGATGAAAAGTGTGTATTGTGTAGGAGGAGCTGGGGTTAGAAATAAGAAAGGAAAATGAATTATATTTTGGATATTTAATGGGTTAAGTGAATGATTTAAGTCTTTTAGACCCATTTAAAATTTTAATAGAATTTGGATTTTCATCCCATAATCCTCATTGCTTTACTATTGAGACGATTTTAGATAGCAATTGTGATTTTTTTTCCCAATTTTAGTATATAGGATTTATTTGAAGTGTTGGAAGATGTGATCTGTGTTTTTTAATTTTTACTCTATATTGATTATTGAATGTAATTGGTTATTAATTTTTTTAATACGTTTTATTTGAATGTAGAAATATTATTTTCGTCGTTAATGACCCACCTAGTTAAGAACAATAATTATGGTCTAAACCGGACAGAAACCGAATCTAACCGAAGAAAAAAAAATGATTCATACTTAACTTTTAGAAACTCATATATACCCGATCTACTATTTAAATATTCATATCCAAATCCATTATTGGGAAATCCGAACCAAATCCATACCTGATCCATTCATACCCGAACACGATTTATACTTGAAATTTCAATTTTACCATATTAAACGAAAATGTTCATATAGTTAAATCAAGTTTCAAATCGGATTTTGAAGTACATGTTCGAAGCGGGTATAGTTCGGAGCGGATATGGATTTGAAAAGGTAAAACGAATCGTATATGCATGGATTTTGATATGAATTGAATTTGGATATATATTGCTGATCTAATAAGTAAGTAGATCAAATTGAATCTCGCGGATTTCAATCTAAAACGTAAGCAGATCAGATTGGATCTCGCAAAATCCAATCAAATAAAGTAAGTAGATCGGATTGAATTTGACAAAAATCCGATCAAATAAGGAAGTAAATCGGATTGAATCTCCCAAAATCCTAACTAATAAGTAAATACATTAGACTGATCTCGCAAAATATAATCCAACCCGATTCATTGTCATTCATAGTAAACACAAATGAGTATATAATGACACATAATACTCATTTTGAATCATCCTCACTAATTAAACTAAAATTAAACTCTAATTAATCTCATAATGAAAACTAATACACCAGTGAAAGAAGATGTAGAATCAAAATTAGCACAAGAAATATCAAAACAAGGAGATCAAATCCCAGAAAGATTCATACTAAAATACCCAGAAATCATAATTCCTGCAATTGATGCACCATCTAATTTATGGGAAAATGATTTGTTAATTGATTACTCTTTGCTTTCCTCAGGACATCAGACTGAACTTTTAAAGTTTAGTTCTGCTCTTAAGGAATGGGGTTGCTTTCAGGTTAAATTTGAATCTATTTAGTTAATTTTTGTATCCGGGTTTCTCTTATTGCATTACTAGTTCGTCCACTCAACATTTAAATCCTCGTGACTATAAATACATGTGTCATCCCCTATATATTAGAAGAATAACATCACTCTAGATAATCCCGCTCAATTTTTCCGCCCAAGTATTTCACATATTAAAAAAAATCCACCTGCTATAGATGAATACCCAATATATCAGCTATTTTATTTCACAATATTTACATATCAATCCCCTATATACTAAAAGAATAGGTGAATTCACAAATTGTCCCTCCAAAAAGCATCTTTTTAAATAAGGAAACTATGATAATTTAATTGTTTTTACTAAATAAGGAAATTAATAATTATAATATATTTCATTATACAAWTTTTTTTATTAAAATTAATCTTTTCATTAAATTATATATTTTCACTAAACATTAAACTATAATATTTTAATTAAAATATAAATAAATAATATAAAACTAGAAACTATTTAATCTTTTATTGATGCTATTATTTAAGAAAGACTTGACTCATACTATGTATAAACAAAATTATAAATCGTTTTGATTACTTTTATGACAAAAATAAATTGAGAGAATTTATAAAATTGGAATCGTTAGCTATGGGGTATAAAAAATACTTTTTAAAAACTCATTTCAGCACATTACTTAATTTTAAATTTTTTTTCCTCGAAGCAAAATACAATAACGAGAAAATGAACAATTAATGAGTTACCACTATTATTTTACAGTTCAATTTTACTCGGTTTTCTTGAATAATTTTGCAGTTCAATTTGTTTTCTCATATCAAAATATAATTACGTGAAATATAAAAAATTAATAACGTGTTAATTTATGATTAAGTAATACAAAAATAAAAAAATCTATAAAAACCACGCATTTATTGCGCGGGATCTAAACTAGTTATTCTATACAATAAATAAATATTTTCTTATTTTTTTACACAAATGCAATCCCGTATTTACTAGGAGAATAAAGATCCTCAAAAATTAATCCCTCCAAAATGCTCCAATTTATATATGGAATAAAATTGATTTTATTTAATTAATAAACTAACTAATCTTTCATTTAAAAAATAACAATCTTTTTATCAACCTATAATAGTTTCATCAATAAACTTTAATTTTTTTTTTAACTAAAATGAAATAAAATTGGTATAAATAAGACTATAACTTTATACAACTATAAACTGTTATTTAATTTCGTGACGAAAAAAGTATTTAAGAAAATTTATAAAAATGAAATCACTCGATTTGAGGTAATTAAAATATTTACATAAAAATACACATTTCATGAAATTATTTAATTATCTTGATTAATTTTTAGATTAATTTTTTTTTCTCAAATCAAAATACAATTCAATAGGGAGAAATATGAAAACGAATGAGATATTAATCTAAAATGTATAAGTAATATAGTACGTAGAAAAAAAAAAGTCTATATATACCGCGAATACGCGGAATCTATACCGTTACAATAAGTTTGCATTCATTTACCCGTCACAGAAAATTTTCGGCCTGTGACTGTAAATCCTAATGATACTGGTGGGATGAACTGTTAACTAAACAGGTCATAAATCATGGCATGACAAACTTATACCTGGATGACTTGGTGAAAATTACGAAGCAATTTTTCAGCTTGCCTTTGGAGGAGAAATTAAAATACTCAGCAACTGATGATTTCTTCAATGGGTATGGCCTTGCGGGTGCCACTCCCGGTACCAAGTCTTCGAACTGGAGTGATCGCATGTTTCTTACTGTTTATCCCGAGGATCAGCGTAAGATGAAACTTTGGCCTGAGAACCCGCTTAGATTCAGGTATGCAGCGTAAACCTGAGATACGACTGACTTACAAATGGTTTTAGACGGACAACAAAACTCTGAATGTAACTTGTTTTACAGGTCATTCTGAAACCGTCTCTTTGTGTATCTAAGACAAGAGAATAGACATGTATATTCGACATTTCAACCCCTCTACTCGTTATATGCAGGAACTTACATCCTTTGGGGTGTTGGGTGACTGTCGTAGTACTCGTATATATTTGCTTTGTGATCAAACTATACAGCAATGTTTGCGCTTTGTAGGCTCCTGTCAAAATCCAGCAAAATACTGACAGTGTTGTTTTCTCTACAACATTACTGTGATTTTGTAGAGAAATTTTACATGACTTCTCTCTGAGGGAAAAAATGATGTTGGACGGTTTCCTAAAAGCCATGGCACAGTCCCTGGACCTGGAGGAAAACAGTTTTTCAGAACAGCATGGTGATCAAGGAGCAAAAATACAAACAAGACTCGGCCTCTATCCACGTTGTCCATGCCCTGATCGAGTATACGGTATGCACCCGCATTCTGATAGATGCACACTCACAATACTCTTGCTGGACAATGATATGCCCGAAGGGCTTCAAATTCAGAAGGATGATCAGTGGTTCAAGGTTCCTGTTACACCTGGTGCATTGTTTGTCAACATTGGCGAGTTTGCAGAGGTATGAATTTCATCAAAATAATTGTTTGCATGAAATTACAGTAACATTGCCGTATCCATTCAACCTTCAGTAGAAAACACAAATTGATTGTTTCGGATGATCCATAATGAAAATTGGGTTGAGAATTGCATCAACCCAAAGAATAGTTTATTCTCAGCAACAACATTACCCTAATGCCCCAACGGCTCCAGTAATGCCCCAACATTACTCTATGACTGAGTTAAGTGGTTTTGCAGATAATGAGCAATGGGATATTCAAGAGCGTAGTGCACAGGGTGGTAACTAACTCGGAAAAGGACAGGGTCTCAGTGGCTGCATTCTGTTCTCCAAACCTCGAAAATGAGGCGAAACCAATTGCCCAACTAGTTACCACTAATCAGCCCAAGATGCACATGAAAACATACAAACAGCTCTTCCTTGAGTCTTATCCTCCTGGCAAGAGAGCTATCGACGCCCTCAGAATCTAGTCTTGTGTTCTCCTTTCACCAATGCTGCTAAAATTATGTCTGAAATTAAATAATTGGTCTGTGTAAGCTCAATATCTTTTATACAAGTCTGAGTATATTATTTCGCTCTTATACAATATATAAGTTGGTTCGATCTAGACTGGAAATTTTCACTAAATTCGGAATTTAAAAGTGTAAAAGTCAGTCTACTTTTAATTTCGATTTCTCTTCCCTTTTCCTCCAATTCCTCCAAATCTTTCCATCCAAACCAGTCCCAAGTTTTTACTCCGTCTCGAACGAAATACCATTCTGAACTCTTAACATCACTGTATGTTTGTATCACTGAAATAAAAATTACTAACATCTATGTAAAATAGATCAATAACTTCCTACTAACTAATCAAATCGCGGCAATAAACTTAAGTAATGATTTGGTTACAACTACGGCTGAGCAAAAAATTCGATTATCCAAACTGATCCGATCCCGATCCGATTTTTTGGATATCTGATCCGAAAGTTAAGTTTGGATCGGATATCCGATCCGATTTTTTTTGTTTTGGTTTGGATATGGCATATGGATATTAGAATTAAAACATTTGGATATCCATCCGAAACTTTAGTTTTCTAGTATAATTTCGAGAAAATACAATTTTATCTGATACAACTAAATTAAATTTTAAAATGCAAGAGAAATATGTAAGTTGTACTTCAATTTTATGTCGAGACCATTGGAATAAGAATACTAAAGAAAATGATTATGTAAGAGGATGAATATGATATGTTTCAAACTTAATTTTAAAGTAAATTCCAAATAATGGATATCCGACGGATATCCACATCCGATCCGATTATTTAGGATATCGGAACATTGGATATCCGAAATATTTGGATATGGATATGGATATCTAACTTCAGGAATTTCAAATATGGATATCCGATCCGAACTAGCACTTTAGATCGGATATCTGATCCGTGCTTTGCCCTAGTTACAACAGGTTGAGTAACGAAAACGAGAAATATATCCGTCATCTTTTATTTTATGTTATTTGACCTGTTTTAGAAAACAAAACATCTTGCTTATGACGGGTAATATCCGTCACAAGCTGAAGACAGATAGTGTCCCTCTCACAATAAGACAGGTGGGAGAGTAAGTGGGGGAAAATGAAGCACCCCATGGTTGGTGCTACTTGCATATTGTAAGTGAGACATTATTCGTCTTCAGCTTGTAACGGATAGTGTCCGTCGAGATTTTGTGTTTAGAAAATTCTCCAAACAATGATATACTGCAAAATTCTCAAACACTTTTAAGGATCATGACACACACATGGCAGACACAGCTTAATAAATTAAGACACATAATGCTTCAATTTAAAGCATCCTGTTACATTAAAAAAATACTAGTTTTAACTCAATAAGTTCATTTAAATAAACAAAGTTTTTCTACTATACTTGAACTGCAAAGTATAATGGCAACTAATACACCAGTAAATGAAGATGTAGAATCAAAACTAGTACAAGAAATAGCAAAAAAAGGAGATCAAATCCCAGAAAGATTCATACTAAAATACCCAGAAATCATAATTCCTGCAATTAATGTACCATCTAATTTATGGCAAAATGATTTGTTAATTGATTACTCTTTGCTTTTCTCAGGACATCAGACTGAACTGTCTAAGTTTAGTTCTGCACTTAAGGAATGGGGTTGCTTTCAGGTTATTTTTCTCACTTTCTTTTAAGTTACAGTCGCGGAATTAAGGGAGCTATGCAGGGTCAGTCGTCGTCTGAACATTGTAAAATTTGAAACTTTTAGTTACTTGTTCCTCTTATTGCATTACTAGTTCGCCCACTGAACATTTTAGTGCTCGTTACTATAAATACATGTGTCGTTACTATAAGGTTGCATCGAAAATTTTCACCCTGTGACTGTGACTGTAGAAGTCATACCAGTAACACTGCATACATCCGACCCCCTTACATCTGACTTCATTTGATATTTGCTGGGTATTTTAAGACACGCTGCATACATCGGACCCCCTTACTCCGCTATTTCAGGGGTTTATTCAGACACTAATTTTGCAAATTATTCCCAAATTGATTTGGGATTAGGGTTTGTTGCTGGATGTTTTGTTTGGTTTTGTAATTTTCTATGCTGGTGAGATGAACTGTTAACTAAACAGGTTATAAATCATGGCATGACAAATATATACCTGGATGACTTGGTGAACATTACGAAGCAATTTTTCGACCTGCCGTTGGTGGAGAAATTAAAATGCTCAATGGCGGATGATTTCTTCAATGGATATGGCAATGCGGCTGCCATTGCTGGGGATACCAAGTCCGTGAACTGGAATGATCGCCTGTTTCTTACTGTTTATCCAGAGGATCAGCGTAAGCTTCAACTTTGGCCTGAGAACCCGCTTAGATTCAGGTATGCAGTGTAAACCCGAGATAGGATTGGCTTACGAAATTACTGTGATTTTGTTTTTAATCTAGTGTACTGACGGTATTGTTTTGTCTGCAACATTACTGTGATTTTGTAGAGAGAATTTACACGACTTCTCTTTGAGGCTAAAAATGATGTTGGACGGTTTCCTAAAAGCCATGGCACAGTCTCTAGACCTAGAGGAAAACAGTTTTTCAGAGCAGCATGGTGAAGGAGCATCAATATCAACAAGATTTGGCCTCTATCCACGTTGTTCGTGCCCTGATCAAGTATACGGTGTACACCCGCATTCTGATAGATCCACAGTCACAATACTCTTACAGGACAATGATGTGCCCGAAGGGCTTCATATTCAGAAGGATGATCAGTGGTTCAAGGTTCCTGTCATTCCTGGTGCATTCTTCGTCAATATTGGTGATTTTGCAGAGGTAAGGAATTTTATCAAAATAATTGTCTGCATTAAATTACAATAGCATTACCTGATCACCTGCATCACTGTATGGCTATATCCTGTCAACCTTGAGTTAAAAAAACGAAATGATTGTTTCAGATGTTCCATTACGAAAATTAGGTAGAGAATTGGTCACCTCCAAAGAATAATTTAGTCTGCAATTCAACAACAACATTACACCAATGGCTCCCGCTAATTGTGGGGCAAATGGGACTTAGCTATACATGGACCGGAATGACTGAATTATTTGGTTTTGCAGGTAATGAGTAATGGGATATTCAAGAGCGCAGTGCACAGGGTGGTGACTAACTCGGAGAAGGAGAGGGTCTCAGTGGCTGCATTCTGTGCTCCAGACCCGGAAAATGAGGTGGAACCAATTCCCCAACTAATAACCGCGAATCAACCCAAGATATACAACAAGGTTAACATGAAAACATACAAACAGCTCTTCTTTGAAACTTATCCTCATGGCAAAAGAGTTCTTGACGCTCTCAGGATTTAGTCTGGTGTTCACCGGACGCCAATGCTCCTAAACTAATGCCGTAAAGAGATTGTCTTCGAACGTTATTCATGATGAGTTTGTTGGAATAATTTCGATCTTATACAAGCTCTTGGTTTTTTAAAGATAAGTTGGTTCGATCTGGACAAGTTTTTACTCTGTATTTCTACTTTCTGGATGGGGATATTCTTTTGCTTGTACTGTTCCGTCTCGAATGAAATACCAGCCTGAACTCTTTAACATCACTGTATGTTTGTATCACTAGAATGAAATTACAAACATCTATTTAAACTAGATCGATAACTTCTTACTAATTAATCTAATCGCTCAATAAACCAAATTTCACTTGCTTTCGAGTTATAGTCCGACTAAAGTAAAAATTGGTTCCAACAGTTCGAGTATTGGAGACGAGGAATGCGGATTTGGGAAGGGCTACCGGCACTTCAAGCCCTATACTGACAATATCATGAGTCCAATTATTTCAAATTAGGTTGCCAAAACGACGACATTGATTCTAAATTTCTTAAAAGTTTCCAGAGTTCACATTCTGATCCCGTCACTAAACAAAAATAAAAAATGATGGCAAATCACACATTATTCTCAAACTGAAGAAAAAAGAATTATGCAATATATTGTATGTACCAAATCTCACAAGTAGATGGATGACCTTACAAGTAGGAGCAGTAGAGCATCCTTCCTCGTTACGAAAACAACGGCTATGACCACATGACCTGTAACTCTGTAAGTGCATGTCAACTGTACCTTCCCAAACATTTTTCCCTTTTCTAAACAATGACCAATCGTCGATACAAGAAGGGGTTGAAAATATGAACTGAAGAAAAGAAAAAGGAACTTCGTATTTCCGAAACATAAACCTTGATTTCCGAGGAAACTCAGTACCCCCTTGTTATGCGACGATGATTATGAGGACAATGAGGAGGATTATCCCAAATATCACCAACAGTAGGCATGTCTGCATTCAATTGACAATCATCAGTCAGGAAATAAGCAATCGGGTGGCAATTTGAATTATGTATGCTCTATTTTCTAATAGCTTGCTAAAATGACCCACCAAACTACAGATGTTTCGGTAAACTCGTCTTAAACCAGTATGACAAAAGACGGAGTGAATTAAGTAACTTGACAGTATGAATCTTTGAATTACATGATTCAATAAAAGTGGTACTCAGCAACTAATAAAAGCATATTCTAAACTATTGCCTCGGATTTTGGGATCCCCAATTTCATTATACTTGGCTATTATGTGTGATCATTAAGTAGTGTTAAATTTTCATAACAGCATAGTCTGACGGTTGTCATACATTTTCCGTTATGAGAAGCACAGGTTTGAATCTTCAACTATGGGAGTACTTTTGGGTTGATTATTATAAAACAGTTTGAAGAGGCTCAATTTTGAATTTTCACCCAGGGTCCCCCAAATAATTTCATCTTCCATCTTCTTTTTGTTGTTTACAGGTAAAAAGCCATAATGAGACAAGATCGTAAAAAAGAAAGGAGCAACTCACTAATGAGGAATTAGATTTTTGGGTCTTTGACGCCTGAGCAAGTTGAGATCTTCCCTGCGAGGTTGAAGCATGAGCATTTTCAACATTGGAGCCGATATCATCTGTGCATGAAAAAATCATGAAGTTAGAATATGGGCATCCGCAGTGTCCCTTCTCAAGAGGGAAGCAATTAGATTAAAAAAAACTTACCAATCATAACTCCTTGGTCATGGACTAGCACTGCAAGGTCTTTGAAGATCTCATTTACCTCACCAATTTGAATCTGGATTTCCTGTATTCCCTGMTCTCTTTCCTCGATTATAGCTTCGTTGAAAACTATCTCATTGTCCAATAGCAACACCTCTTGCCTGGTGGATTCACATAATAGATAATCAAGTATGTCAAAAGACAGATAAATATTGTTAGTTGATCTGTCCAAAGCACGGGCTCCAAACCTAATTGGCGCATTTGGTAAAAGATGTTATTTTTATTCTCACCTCCTCGCTTCCACAAGAACGGCTCGTTGCTCCTGTGAATTATCTGTACTCGCATCAATCTCGCTAGCCGTGTAGCTATCAGAACACAAAATGAACAAAGGTGAGGGGGATAAAGGATGCA
>VHZZ01000003.1:619851-634022 GCA_009801015.1 Silene noctiflora
GGGGGGGGGGGGGGGGGGGGGGGGGGGGGGGGGGGGGGGGGGGGGGGGGGGGGGGGGGGGGGGGGGGGGGGGGGGGGGGGGGGGGGGGGGGTCGGTTTAGGGTAAGACTGTGTGCATCCGACACCCTTTAGTCCTGCAATTTGCCATAGTAATGCTGTTGGATGACTAACTTTCATGTGAAGTAGTGGTCCTTCGATGCAGTTTTCCATCTTGGGTCATTCGGAAACAGCCTCTATGTGTTGCTAACCCACCCCCACCACCATCACCAATTTGCAGGAGCCATTTGGGTTAGTGTTGTTTTTGAGTGTTGTATTGAATATTTGGGGATTTTGTTGGGTTTTGTGTTGTTATGATTGCATTTGTTGTTTATTATTTGGCAAATTGTGTTTGTTCCAAATTGGTGTAGTTGCTAAGCTTATTGTGAATAAGTGACTTATGAACCCAAGGGGCCTATTGTGAGTGGCAAATTGTGTGTAGTTTTGGTGGATTTTTAGTAACTTTAGTAGAATCGTGTTCAGCATTGGTTGTGCATGTTCAGCTATATGCAACTTTAGTAATATGTATAAGTAAACTAGAAAAACATAATTAAATTAAAATATACGGAAAAGCAAGAAAACTGTCTTGAATTAATGTAAGGCTTCATTGCCAAGAGTTTGAGAGAGTGTTATATGTTTAACTTGGGTGCCTTGGTTAAGTTAGTTTTTTCGACATGTGGTCACTTCTTTTATCTTACGAGGATGATTTGATGATTTCTTTGGTTGTTCATGAGGAGGGGTTAATCAAGAATTCATGCCTATGTACTTGTTTTGGAACTGAAAGTATTGTTTTTCAACTTTTTCTTATACCGGAAGATTTTCTTGATAAGTTAGTAGGATTGATGATTACATTTTCTTCATGGAAATATGGTTGACATGACAACGATTTGCTAGTTGGTACAACTGGTGCTACTCTGTTTATATTTGATCCTATTCCATTATGCATACTGTTTTTTTTTTTTTGCGGACAGTTTCTCTGGTTCCCATTGTTCAGTGTCTAGTTTTATCCTCCTTAGGGCCGTGGTATCGTAAGAGACTTCTTCTCTCTTCTATGTAATATAGAGCCAATTAGAAGTGTTCGACATGGGTGCCTGCCTAGGTGTTTGACTCAGAATTTTATGAAGATTTCCCTTATTTTGGCTTAAATGAAGTGTTAAGCAAAAATGCTAAGAGTGTTAGTTGTCGCACACGAGCAAGCAAAATTATATGGAGAGTCAGAGTAACTTAGCTTGTTGGTAAGTTGTCTAGTTTAACTTGCCACTGGTTTAGGTATCTCTTATATTTGGAACATGACAACATGTTGGTCGTTTGGGCTAGTTTTTTAGAGTTGGACGATAAACAAGTTCTTAAACTTTTTTCCTTTTTCTTTGATTATATTAGGAAGCATTTAAGTCATTTGTTGGCGAAAATATGATCTTTTGAGTTTGGCCTCTTATAGGCAATTGATATGTTTGAAAGCGGCACTTTTCGGGCTGGACGCTGATATGATTTAGAACATCTGCACAAAGTGCATCACTCGTTTAATAAAACTGGCATAGCTTTTTCGAATAGGATTCTTGTAATTCTCTATAACAGCTTCCAGTGAAGTCTCTTAGGACTGGTCTCTATTACTTCCTATTTCTTCAAGGTACAATCTATCAGCATTATAGATGGGCCCTCGCCGTTTTTGTCCGTGCGGTTCAATTGCTAGTGTGCAAGCCTTCCATGACCGTGTTTGCAGTGTGAATCTTGTTTCGATGTTTTCGTATCTAACTTCACTAAACCATGCCTTTTATGAACAGCCACAAAACACGGCTGCACATTGGTCAACTGGTGAAGGATACTTCTGCCAAACTCAAGCAAGCTAGTGAAACAGATCACAATGCTAACGTCAGCGTAAGTCTTTCTTTGGAGTCATATGATCAATGGATGGCAGTTATGATTTAGGTGGTTATGTGCTCAAATATCATAGTATCCTTATCTCACACATGATATTCTTCTATATATGAAGTTTAATATTTGTGTTGATAAGCTATTTTATATTCGTTCTTGTCATGCATTCCAGGCTAGCAGGAAAATTGCTGATGCCAAACTTGCAAAAGATTTCCAGGCAGTTTTGAAGGAATTCCAGAAGGCTCAACGTCTGGCAGCTGAGAGGGAAACCGCATATACTCCTTTTGTTCCTCAGGCTGTTCTACCTTCAAGGTGATTAATGGGCTCTGGCTTCTGCATATTGAATGTGATTGCTCGGGAATGCATTTATTGCTTGCCTTTTGAATTAAGTTTATTAGTCGATTTTCTGAATTTAGTGGTTAACTTGGCTCATCATGAATTCAAGTCTTCTTGTCTACTGGATTGACTCAACTGTGAGACTAGAATTCACGCTAGTCTTATCTTCTTGGTATGTCTTTCATGGAGTTGGTGGACTTAGCTACAAGCTGTTGTTTACTGTTATTTACTATGTTACTCACACTTGACATGGGTGTGTGTCCTTACGTTGGATTCCGCTATCTTATGCAAAATCAATGTGCTATTTACGTTTTGGCTGAAAAAGAAATATCTTGTACCCATGATCGAGTATCGAGTGTCGGACTTGGCGATGCTAGGTATTATGAGTCAAGTAACATGCTTTGATGCCTGTGTTGCTTTCATCATATACTGTCTGCTTTTATAAAGTTGTTTCTGTCTATATCTCTCTGTCTGTACTTTGTAGTATTGGTAGTGTGATTTACTTCCTCCATTTCATTCAATTCTATACGTTTGTTTTTTGCAAACTATTCATAACTGAGGAGAATCTTTGATAAACTTCTATTAATATGCAAGTAAAGATATGAATAAAAGAAAACGGACATTGATATACGTGTATAAAACAAATGTATAGAATTGAATGAAATGGAGGAAGTATTATTTAGGATTATGCCACGAAGTCTGAAACTGTTATTTTCTTCCAATTTATACTTTGTAGTCAATAATCTGTTCTAACTACTGCATCCTTTATCCCCCTCACCTTTGTTCATTTTGTGTTCTGATAGCTACACGGCTAGCGAGATTGATGCGAGTACAGATAATTCACAGGAGCAACGAGCCGTTCTTGTGGAAGCGAGGAGGTGAGAATAAAAATAACATCTTTTACCAAATGCGCCAATTAGGTTTGGAGCCCGTGCTTTGGACAGATCAACTAACAATATTTATCTGTCTTTTGACATACTTGATTATCTATTATGTGAATCCACCAGGCAAGAGGTGTTGCTATTGGACAATGAGATAGTTTTCAACGAAGCTATAATCGAGGAAAGAGAGCAGGGAATACAGGAAATCCAGATTCAAATTGGTGAGGTAAATGAGATCTTCAAAGACCTTGCAGTGCTAGTCCATGACCAAGGAGTTATGATTGGTAAGTTTTTTTTAATCTAATTGCTTCCCTCTTGAGAAGGGACACTGCGGATGCCCATATTCTAACTTCATGATTTTTTCATGCACAGATGATATCGGCTCCAATGTTGAAAATGCTCATGCTGCAACCGCGCAGGGAAGATCTCAACTAGCTAAGGCGTCAAAGACCCAAAAATCAAACTCCTCACTAGTGAGTTGCGCCTATTTTTTTTAGGATCTTGTCTCATTATGGCTTTTTTACTTTTTACCTGTAAACAATAAACAGAGGATGGAAGATGAAATTATCCCTGGGAGAAAAATTAAAATTAGCTTCTTCAAATTGTTTAAAAATAATCAAACTCGAAAAATATTGTTGAAGATCCAAACCTGTGCCTCTCAATCTCTCATAACGTAAAGCTGGAAACGTATATTAACCAGCACTAAATTATCACACGTAAAAGTGAAGTGTAACGAAATTGCTACAGAATTCAATAACCTAGTTGAACCTGATTTATTGTGTTGACTCTTGTCGAAACTTTGGGTATTCGGTCATAAACACCGGCATTTACAGTAGTCCAAAATATGCTCTCCTTTGTCATTAGTGCCTAAGTGGCTAAGTATCACTTTGAGTGAATTATTTCAATGACGATATCAAAATTAGCGGATCAGTTAACATGCTGTTTAGAGTATTACATGATGTAGCATAAATGCATAATTCAGAGATTCATACCGTCTAGTTACTTATTCAATCCGTCTTTTGTAAAAAATGGCTTATTTCCTGATTGCTCAATGTTTACTGAGTGCAGACATGCCTGCTGCTCGTGATATTTGGGATAATCCTCCTCATTGTCCTCATAATCATTGCCGCATAACAAGGGGATACAAAGTTTCCACCTTGGGAACCAGTGTTTATGTTTCGGAAATATGTAACTACTTTTTCCTTTTCCGTTCAAATTTCAACCCTTTGGTGTCTAGCATTTAGTCATTGTTGTGTAAAAGGGGAAATATTTGGGAATGTAATAGCCATTGTGTCGAAGGGGAGTTTCTTTTGTGGGGGATTTCGGGTTTGTGTTTCTTCTTGTAAGGTCATCTACTTCTGAAATGTCGGTACTTGCAGTATGTTGCATAATTCTTTGTTGTTCAGTTTGAGAATAACTTGTTAATAATAAAGGTGCATCGATGACCTAAATACTGTATTATTCTCGCTTAATCTCCTGGAGCCCTCTTTTTTTTGTTTAGTGGCGGAATCAAGGCTATGAAATCTGAAACTTTTTTGAGATTTAGAATCGATGATGCCATTTGAGGAACCTGATTCGATATTGTCAGTACTTGGATTGCAGGGCCGGTAGCTCCTGTAATTCAGTCAGTCTTTCCCAAATCCGCGTTCCTTTCCTTTACTCAAACGCGTATGAACCAAATTGTATTTTTGTCGGATTATAACTCAAAAGCAATATTTTCTCATCGATTTCCATATCCTGACCTTATTCTTACTCGAGTGTAATTGAGAATTGGGATGATTGTATGCTTAAGCTATAAAGGGCGAGATATACTCCGTATTAAAAGAAAAAAAAAATGAAAAAAGATTATGATTTAAGTTTAGTAAATAGTCAAAATTTGACCCGACTTTTTATAAACATATATCGCACATACAAGCAAACCAACATATTCAGAAAAAAACCATCAAAACAAAATTGTACAACGAGATTCGAGCCGTGGTAAAATTAGGGGGTCAAGAGGGGATGCTCATTACTTATTAATTTTCATATCTATACTATAAAAGTTATAATATTTAGAGAGATGTGATTGACTCATGAGTTTAAAGGATAAATATAACATAAAAGCTAAAAAAAATTTAAAATAAAAACCATCATTCTGAAATAAAATGATTAGGATTCCTAAGTAAATCGATTATTTTGCAAAATTGCAGAGATAAAAAAGTACGGTAAACTTTAAAAAAAAAACATTTATAGACAAAATCATTAAAAAAAAAAAAAAACATTTTCGTATGTCCTAATCTAAAAATCAACCCGTGCATTTTTTTGCACGAGATTAAAACTAGTTACGGAGTATAATTTTTCGCACTCCAAGTATAAATCTCGACTCCGTCACTTAATTAGTATTCACACAGCCCTCGTTCGATCGTGCATCACTAACATATTCACGTAATCACGTGGATTTCCTTACATAATATCCCTAAAATCTCCCACTTTTGTCCCTCGTTTTTTCAAACATTTTCCGCTTCCATCTTTAAACTTCAATCTTAAATCTTCACCTTTTTTCATTTCTTTCACATCATTCAAACATGTCGGTAAGCATCAATCCCTTACTATTTACATTACATTTTAGTTTAATTCATCTTTATTAGCTCATTATATTGTTAATTTGTAAGTTGTAACGTAGTTTATGGTAAATTTTTGAATATAATGGTGTATAGATAGATCTGTAGAAATTAAGCTTGAAATCTTACATATTTTCTGGGTTTTTGTTTATTGATAATGGGTATGATTTATTTTGTTGATATTTGTAGTAAAATTGAGTCTTTTTTTGGTTTGATTTGTCAATTTTAATTGCCACATTTTTATTATTTTGATGATGAGTACTTAATTTTTAGTGAAATAGAAATTTTGATGATTAATTAGCAGTTTAGATGCTAACCACTGTAATATTTTTTTGTGATTTTTTGAGGAATGGAGCTACTATTTGTTGACTTTGTTTAGTGGAAGTTGGCAAATTTGCATATATGTTTGACTTGAATCTTCTTTGCTTGAGAAGTAAAAACCCTACCCGATGGATCGGAGCAACATGATGTTTAGTTTTTACCCCCTCTGTCACCGTCATTTTACTTACCGTTGCTTTTGGTACAAAGATTGGTGAGGAGAGGAACATTTAGTGGCAGAATCAGGATTTGTAGTTAGGGTGCGAGTAATATGGTGGGGTAAACTCGAAAAAAGCCTGGAAATTTTAACTAAGAATTTCAAAGTTTTCGTTGTAGAGGGGTGAACGGCCCTACTAGCTCCCCCTAGTTCTGCTACCGGGAACATTTATTTTTGTTGCTTTTGAATGGCAAATGTATGTTAAGGTGGATGGTTAATTTACACGTGTTGGGGTGGAAAACAAATGATTAAGATAGTCAAAATGGAATATGTAAACAAATGAGTGGGATAGAGGGAGTAAATTGATACTTATAAGTTATAACTGTGATGTATGTTTGGTATAGATTTTGTGCTGGCGAGTATGTACAAGTACAACCTTCTTAGTATTCTTAAGGAATTAGCTTATCATTTTCCGGTTGTCTCTCGTTCTAGGTAAAGACGGTTAAAGTTAGCAATGTGTCTTGTAAGGCATCTGAACTAGAGCTTAAGGAGTTTTTTTCTTTCTCCGGAGACATTGAATATGTGGAGACCAAGAGGTTAGCAAAATTTCTGTAAGCTGATTTTTTGCCATGATAATCAAAGGTCAATATTACTTATTTAATGTACATTTGCAGCGAAGATGAGGAGACTCTAACTGCGTATGTTACATTCAAGGATTCACAAGGAGCAGATACTGCTGTTTTGTTAACGGTAATCTTCATTGTTGATGATTGATGAATTCACCTGTTCATATTGAGAAATAGCTCTTACATTATTGAATGATGAAAATGTTGTTAGTCCTCTTTCTGTGTCCAAACAAAAGGCTGATGTATTGTGTCAAGCTTCTAATTTTGAGGCTACGTTCTGCGTGGCTTGACTGTGAGTTTGTTTTGAGAGTTTGAGGCGATTTGATTTTTGAGTATTGGGTTGCTTTTACCAAAATAGATAGAATGATTTTGTGCCAAGTAGTAAAACTTATCTATATGATCTCTTGAAACCTTTCATTGTTCCTATCAATATTTGACATATTTGGTAAAATTATATGTCCCGTGATTAGTAGCATAATTTACAGATTTAGTGTTGAAATATGCACAAGGTTTGCTTAGTAGTTTGGATTTAACACATACTAAGGTAAACTCAAAAAAAGCTTCGAAATTCTAACTAGGAATTTCAAAAATTTCATTGGTAAGAGGGGTGAACGGCCCTACTAGCCACTCTTAGTACCGGAAACATTTATTATTGTTTGCTTTTGGATGGCAGTGCGGATGAGAGAGTTTTCTGGCTGCTGTTAAATTAAATTTTGTTCCGTTGAAGTTTACTGCTCCGTATTGGGTTTAGGAAACGAGGAGGAAATGTTTGTGTATTGCTCTTAAATGGCATTCCCCATTTCTGTTTCTGTTAAACAACAACAATAATAATAACGTTGGCCTTAGGTGTTCAACGGTGGCGGGGCAGGCAACAATATCTGAGAACGATCACTCTGTAATTGTTTTTTTGGGTTTGTTTAGATCTTACTTTCATTACTTCACCAGTAATGGACCGCAAATGTAAATGCATAGTTGATTTTAACAGAAATCATGATCCAATGAAGATTACTCCATGAGTCCGCACTAGTTCTTGTCGCCTTGTCAGAGTAGCTGGTCTTTAGCAACTGAATGGAAAATACCCGTACCTGCCACCTTGTGACACGTTCTTAACGTGTTTTTTGGCATGGTGTATATCACATGCTATTTTGGGGGTCTTATTACTGGAGTTGAGCAGTAACCCAGGTCGGACCGTTTTTCTTTGAAAGAGGCCAAAAATGGCTATTCATGCAGGAACACAAAATACACTTCTTTTTCCTACCTCTATCATAGTGGTCAATATTGCTACTTGTGAAATTCGATCAATCTTGACTATATGCTGAATTTTGGTCCACTGCGATCGTCTGATTGATATGGATTTGCTGCTGGCAGCTCTCATCTTGAATTGAATTTTGGTACCCGTTTTGCATAACTCAGGCATATTATTCTAAATAAAAACTTCTTTGGCGGAGATATCTTTTGTCAAAGGCTATTACATCACTCATTAGTTTGAGCTTTATCACGAGTCTTCCCGAGCCTTTACTATCTCTGATTCATGGAAGAGCTTGACATAATTAAGTTGCCTTCACTTAGCATGAATGCCATGATCATCTGCATATTTTCTGTTTTATGAAGATGTCTGCAAGTTAACCAATGAAGTCATCTGAGTAGTGGTGAATATGACTTGGGTTCCAACCCCGTCATCGTAAATGCCTTCTGACTCCCTTTGACATCAAAAAACAGACTTTTGTTTTCCCTAGTAGTTGGCATCTGATAATAGTTGTGTGCATATGCCAGGGAGCAACAATAGTTGGTAAGACGGTCACAATAACTTTGGATCCGGAATATGAATTGCCACCTGCTGCTTTGGCTCAAGTATCTGTAAGAAACTGCTCTCACATTTCAACCTGCTTAATTATTCGCTGCCAACTAATGCTTCTAACTAACCCTTCCCTAATCGTCACAGGAAGGCCAAAGTCCCCAATCCGCACTTCGGAAAGCAGAGGATGTCGTTAGCAGCATGTTATCCAAGGGATTTGTACTTGGGAAAGATGCAGTTGGCAAGGCAAAATCCTTCGATGACAAGCACCAACTGACTTCAACAGCCTCACTCAAAATTGCGTCTCTTGATCAAAAGCTTGGTTTCACTGAGAAGATCAGCATGGGCACTTCTGCTGTCAACAATAAAGTCAAGGAGATGGATGAGAAATTCCAGGTATCTGAAAAGACCAAAACGGCCCTTTCAGCAGCCGAGGAAAAGGTCAGTAATGCGGGTTCTGCTATAATCAAAAACCGTTATGTGCTCACTGGTGCTACTTGGGTGACCGGTGCTTTCAATAAGGTTACCAAAGCAGCAAGTGATGTCGGTCAAAAGACGAAAGAGAGAGTTGGTATGGTGGACGATGAGCAGAAGAGAAAAATGGTGGATGACTATGCAAAGGTTCATTTTTCCGAGTCTGAGCCCAACTCTCCGATCGCTGGGTCCCCCAAGGCTTCTTCATCTCCCAAGGATTCACTCCAAAATGAGCAACATCCCACTAAGCCTGAGCCTGCACAAGGCTTGATCCTTTGATATTGCATTAGATGGTACGGAGTATATTTTTCTCGACAATATTTTTTTCGTCTTCTTTTTCTCCATGGTCATTGCTATAATGCAATTGCTTTATAGTTTCCTTTGAGCTTACAATATGTAAACGAACCTCATAAAGTGAAATATTCAGTTATATACGAGCCAGCGAGGAAACAAAGTTCGAACTTGGGAGGCACAATGACTCTGAGGTTACAAGTTCAAATCTTTTTTAAGATTCCTAAGGTGTTTTCCATACCAAATTATTAAATGTCGAGTTTCTGAAAAGTTTTATCGCCATTTCATATGCATGCATGATGCACATACCATACATAGGTAGGTGTGGTTCGAATAATCGAATATGAGGCTAATAGGATTTGAACCCAGATTATAGATATCTTTTATGACTTTACCGGTTAAACCAACTGGCATTTTGCGACGAAAGAACAATGTGAGAATTCAAACAGCACCTGATTCAATGATTCTTTTTCCTTTTATTTTTACAAAGTGTCTTGCTTGTGATGGATACTATCCGTCACAAGCTGAAGACGGATAGTGTCCCTCTCACAATAAGACAAGGGGTAAGTGGAGGGAAAATGGAGTACCCATGGTTAGTTCCACTTGCATATTGTAAAAGGGGCACTATCCGTTTTCAATTTGTGACGGATAGTGTCCGTCTTCAATGAGAATTTGAGTTATTTTTAAGAGAATCACTCAAAACTTCACAAGTCCCAAGACAAGCCAGACCACAACCATCCAAGTTGCAACATTATTCTGGGTCCCATTTAATGCTGAAAGTGTAAATAAATAGTACATGTACTGCTGGAATATATAATTGCAATTTGACAATTTAATTAAATAATTTTAAAAAAATGCCAGGCTGGTAAGACCCAAAGTCCAACTCATTCAATGAATTGGCTCACCCAGGTCCACCTGTGAGTGCTTCAATAACGGCTTTATTCGACCTCTAAATTGTACTCGTTATATCCCGATCATTTCTTTACGTTTTCTTATTCTAATGTCTTTGTACATTTTCTTTTTTTCACATCAATCCGTCTTGCTTGTGACGGGTGTGAAACAAAGGGGCCCTCCCACTTGCCTCTCTCACTTACAAGCTTGTCTCACGTCACACCCGTCACAAATGAGAATTTCAATTTTCATATATACTATGTAACATGGTATAGTCCGAGTTTTTCTTAAAACAATTATCTCTTCAATTCCTTTATTTTTTTTGTCAAAAACAAATGTAAAAAAAACTAAACAAAAAGGTAGCAGGAAAAATAATCTAGTACTCTCCGCCTCAGTCAATAATTTTACCCTTGGTTTATTTCCTTTACAAAATAAAGCAAGTGTAAACTATTCACTAGACAGCTGAAGTATAAGTGTATAAGAGTGCACTTCTAATTTCTTTTACATCTTGTTTATTATCATCATTAAATAAGATAATTATAAACATTAAATTAATAGTAAAATTATCGGTAAATCGTTATACAATATACAACGGTCTTACAAAATAATTCGTACTCGAGTGGCCCAATCGACCAAGTCCTAGCTGGACTCCATCCATTCTTACCAGCTACAGTGTTACACTAGGAGTGTAGGACACATCTCCGCGCATTTTAGCATTTTAGCATTTTCCAGCTATCATTTTCTTTTTTCTGTCGGTCAGATATTTTTTAAATAAAAAAAAAAAAAAATTGTCACAATTTGAACCATGCCACTCAATTATAAATTTATACATCAATAATAATCAATAATTAATATCTATCCAAATTTAGAATAATACCAAAAAAATAATAAAATTTTAAAAAACGGCAAAAATAATTCTACAGCGTAAGGTTAAACTTGACAAAACTTACTAAAAATCGCGTGTTTTTAATGAGATAAATAAATTTCAATACGACCCTGGATTATGAAATCAAATTCGACAATGCTGCATTTTTATTTTATGCTGAGAACCTTTTGAACTTGCTAATCAACGGTCCTGATCATTGTACTTCGAACGAAGCCACTCATTAGTCATTATACATCGATAATCAATAATTAATATATCCAAATCTCGAATAATAACAATAAAAAAAATGGCGAAATTATTCTACAGCATGTGCGCAACATTTTGCAAGATAGACTAAAAATCGCCGAGTTTTCGGTGAGAACGAGCATTCGAACTGTCAATTTGCATTATTTCTTCTTGTAAATTCGTCAAACTTCGTATTGCAAATGCATTGCTTCGTTTCAGCTGCTTATTGTTGTTGTTCGCTGCGTCAATTTCGTTCAATTCTGCATAATTTATCATCAAATCAACAATCTATTCATCGAAAATAGAGTTCCAAACTACGAGTAATGTATTTCACATTCCGATCATTTATTTACCTTTAATTAAATTTGAGACGGTATATATGCTTAATTTGTAATGAAAGCAACAAAAATCGAATTTCAAAAGTAGGAGTATAATGCAAGTTATGTATCAAATTTATTTATACCTGTAATTTCTTCTGGATGCTTGAATTTAAATCCGTGAAATTGAGCCAAATCTACAGCAGAATAATTAAATTAAATCATCGATTAAATAAAGTCAAACAATTGCATTACGATACGTTTTTGAGACGATATTTGAACAAACGTATGAAAATGAAATCGAGCAAATAGTGAAAAATGAAAGGTATTTCAGAGACGGAGTAAGTAAAAATTACCTTGAGGAGAAGGATCATGAGACGATAAATAAAGTACGAGAAAACAGAAAACAATGAGAATAGGAATGAAATGAATGAAGTTTTCCGGCGGCGGAGAGTGAGAACGGTGAGGCTTCTCTGTTTTGAATTCGCCGTCGTCTGTGACGGCGATGGCGGCGGAGGAGGAAGAGAAGGAAGACGGAGATGAATCGCGGCGACGTTGATCGTCTGACATTAAAACGACGTCGTCGGTGGAGATAACTAGTCTTTCTCTGCTTGGTGAACCTAGAGATTGGCGTTGCATGGTTTTGAGTTTTAGAGAGAAGAAAGTGAAAATTTGGAGAATATGATTCTATCAGTTGTGGTGTGAGTTAATGTAGTTTTATGTACATTGTGGAAGGAGCGTATGAGTATTTAATGTCCGATATCGAAAATATCTTAGGGTAAGATTATTGGTAGTCTTAAGACAACACTTTGGTAAGTCGAGTACCAATAATCTATCTTGGTCTTGACAAAGTCTTAAGTTGAGTCTTGGATTTCCAAGACTCAACTTAAGACTTTGGGGTGAGTCTTGACCTCCACCATGATTGAAAATTATCCAATTAGAGGTTCTCATGTGTCCTTTCTTTTGTAAAAATAAAAATACGTAAAGTTGAAAAGTAGAAAAGTAAAGTCTGAGGTGGGTCTGACCGATAATGTATAAAGTATGAGGTAAGTCTGAAATAAAGAAATAATAAAAGTTAGTGGAAAGCTGATGTGGCAGAGTCTTAAGACTTTTGAGAGTCTACGGATAATTTTACCCTTAGTTTAGTGGTTAAGTCAGATTTATGGTGATAATAGGTCATAGATTTACTTTCCCTCCCTTAGTTTAGTGGTTAAGTCAGATTTATGGTGATAATAGGTCATAGATTTACTTTCCCTCCCCTTATATATTATTGTGATATGGTAATATCGTCTTTATACCATACCCCTTATACCAATATACACGGATTTATAATATAAAAAGGTTTTATATCGAAAGACAATCTCATTATATAAAAAGATAATTCATTTATTGTCTTACATTATAAAATCGTTTTACATTATAATTAATCGTAAATGGGCAATGCTCTAAGATTAGCGAATTGTTATCCGTCTTCTCTTCTACCTTTTCCTTTAATAACCGGTTAAAGTTAAAATATAATATAAATGGGCTCATCCATTTGTCATTCGATTCCACGTAATAGTGACGAAGTAAAGGGAAAAGGTAAAAGAACACGGTGTTATACTTTTGTTGTCTTAATTGCCAAAAACAAAATGTTATTGTATTCACATGCTTAAGAGTTAAGTCAGCCGTTGTAAACATTGGGACTAGTCCTTACACAATCTTGTGTCATAATGTTGACAATATGAACATTGGAATGCCTACATCTACATGTTACTAAGCATTGATTAGTTAATTTCATTTTTAAAAATCTCATGGGACTAGTCAAGTGAATCAATTTTATCACAAATTTTAAAGAATGGACTTAGTCTCGTGAGAGAACGTCTTCCACAAGTTTAGTGAGAGATATAATAGGACAAAAGAAATTTAATGGGTCCCTCCCCCCATCATGTAAGAGGTCTCTCAATAACGCTATTGAGAGGAACTCTCCAAACTTCTCTCTCTAAAAAAAAATCTCTAAAAACCCTAGCCTCCATAAATTATACGCGGGGGCTTCCGTTGATTATCAATCGATGGTAAGCCCCAAAATTATTTTTCATTTCAATTAATAGTATGCAGATCTATATTCTATTCAATAAAAGTCTCCCTTTTGGTGAGAATTGTTTATCAGTCCCTTATTTCGGGGGTTTTCCATGTATTCGTGGATTTAGTTTCATCGGTAATATAGTCAAGAGTAGTTCGTTGATGGTTCGTAGCGCGTTCTTTCAAAGGGTACAAGTGATTTGTCAACGATCTTTGGAACTAGTCGAAGGTAAATTTTATCTCATAATGAATCAAACGAAGGATCCCCTCAAAAGCTACATGAAGATAGCAATAATATGACGAGCAGAATTGTTAGATGCTGTTTTGAGATCTCTAGTTTATAAGAAAAGTATTTTCTTTGGTTTCCATTAGATTTGTTTTCTATTATACGTATTCGTTGTAAGTG
>VHZZ01000003.1:637541-660635 GCA_009801015.1 Silene noctiflora
TGTTCCTTAATGTGCACATCCCCTCCTGTGGCGGGTTCCACGGAGGGCGAATCAAGGGCGTGAAGTCACTCCCGCAAGTGACTCCACTCAGCCGATGACGCACCTCGCAACACACCGATCACCGCATCCACCATATCTCCACAAACAACCAACAACCATACATATACAATCATATAAACCACAATACCAATCAACAAGACAGAAGCTGAACATTTCATCCACACGAATATCAACACAAGACAACCCAAAGTACAATACTGAGTAGGGAAACCTACCTCTAACAAACCGCAGCGACTCCGCCCGCAGCCTCACAGCAACAAGCCATCACCGACATCTTGTGACAACATTACGACATCTAACGCTATTACTACACATATCACTAAACAACCAGCGATAAAGATGACAACAACTATATAACATACCTATGCCAGCCTTCCGGCGACAAGACCGCTCCCTGACTCATGCTCTCGTCTCCCAAGGTGACTCATCTCCCATATTCTCAAAAGGGTGAGAACAGGAGAAGAACTGGCGAGGCGACGACATCTAGGTTTAGGAAAAACAGAAATGAAATGATTCGGGTTTTCTGATATCGCGATATATATTTTATCGCTGGACACGACTTACTCGATCGAGTGGCCTCTACTCGATCGAGTAACGAGGCTACTCGATCGAGTGACCCCTGCTAGATCGAGTTACTATTCTACAACTCTAACAGCGAAGGACTAGCCAATACTCGGCAAGCACTAGGGTCAGTCAATGATAGTCAAAGGTCCTAATAGGGCGGGTATTACACCTAGGTCGTGACCTTCTGCTTGGAAGGGTGAAAATAAGTCAAGATAAATAAATTGGAATTAAGAGTAAAATTGGGTCGCGACCTCTGCTTGGGAATGGTCTAATGCCGACGGTAAGGAAAAAGACGGGCCGAGAATAAAAAAAATGGCATTTCTCATTTGTGACGTGTTCACATGTCACAATTTGTGACGGACCCAAAATGTGACCATTTTAATGAGAAAATGTGAAAATTGGTGGTTATATTTTATCTTAAAGTGGTACAGTAGGTCTCGTGAGAGACCGTCTCTCGCTAATTTAGTGAGAGACATAATAGGAAAATAGAAAAAACAGTGGGTCCCTCACCCCATCATGTGAGAGGTCTCTCAATAACGCTATTGAGAGACCGTCTCTCAGAAGTTTTTGTGAAAGTGATAATATTTATGCCGTCGTAATTTGTGACCGTCACAAACAAGACCAACTGTAAAAAAAAAAAAAAAAAAAAAAAATAGTTGGCCGGGTTAAATGAATGAAGGAGAGCCTAGTAGTGGGTCTAATAAATCTATGGAAAAGTGGTTATGTTACGTAGGAAAATTGAACCTACTCTTGGCTGTAAATGAACGTATGATTCATTTGGCAGCCTAAAAGATGATGAAGGCCGGGACCAAGGGTCTTGTATAATGTATACTGCAAGCATGCGCACAGAATTAACTAGTGTATGCCAGCTGAGACGGTGATCTTAAATGAGAATTTGTGTACGATTATATAAGCGGGTTAAATGTATGTTGTGATTGTGTTGATGAAATGAAATAAAAGTTCTCTCTTGATCGGACGGTGATCTTAAATGTATGCCAAATGTGACCTAATGTAAATGGTGACCTAATGTAAATGGTCACATTTTACAATAAAAATGGTTACATAAGTCCGTTTGAAGGATTCAGACGAAATAGTCTGTCATAAATGAGAAACAATGATTAAATAAAGTGTGATATCTACATAGTATAAAAGTTAAGTCATTTAGATGATTTTCATTGGCTCTCAAGTTTTTTAGATGGGATCCACGACAATTTTTTTTTTCCTAAAATTGCTCACCCCACTATCTATCACAACATTTTATTTCTCTAAATCTTATTATATATACTCTTCATAATCAATTTCAAAAATTGTAAGTTTTTCAAGGCAAAATAGGAACCTTAGAATATTATATTACAAATATATATGACAATGTTATAAATTAAAATTTATAAATTTAAGGTAAATCAATAGAAAATATAACCTACAAAATTTATATAAACGAAAAAACCATACAATATTTTTTATGTAGATAAAAAATATTACAAATATAAATGCAAAATCATATATATAGATGAAAAATAATATTTATACGAAACATGGATGTATATTATCTAATACTCAAATCTTACATATTAGTTGAAAAACGAGACGACAAACAAGACAAATATCATCATTTGCTTATGTTTAGGTTGATCTTAATGTTACGTCTAATATTAATATACTTCCAAATTCCAAAAAAACTTTAAAAGCAACCCGTGCATTTTTTTGCACGGGTTTAAAACTAGTTAAATTAAAAGGTATATCAACAGTCAAATACTGAAAAATAAAAAGGTATATTAGAAACAACCAATAGTGAAAAATAAAACACCGCCCACCATTTGCCTCCGCTACTTGTGACCTAATAGGCTTCACCGACGATTTCATAATCCGCCGCATCAGTTAAACCCCTTTCCTTAGCTCTACCCAGAAGCAAAACCACGTAAGCCTAATAAGCTTCGCCTAACCTCCAGGCTCCACTAGGCACAACCCTACCTGCCACTAGGCCAAAGTTAGGGTCGGCGCCCGTCCCTCATCGGCTCAGCTTGGGTCAAGCTCGTTGACATAGTTCAGAAAAAAGACACATAGGCCTAGCTTACGTCAGCCCGCACACTAATTGAGTCATGCGTGGGCCCAGTTTTCCCATCCCAACTTGGCACTGTCTCGACGACACTAACGAATCCTAGTGCCGTTCCCGCCCCTGGCCCGTAGTCAAGCTCCTCGGCCCAGCCCGATGGCCACCCCCACCCCTATTGTTAGTTTGTTACCGGTCTTATCACATGGATTAGACTGCCTACATCCAACCGAGGTTACAAAGAAGTCCTTATCACACCCGAGTAACATTGTTGTTATTATTGAAGAGAATCTTAACTGGTACGATGGGTACAATTTGCCAACCACCAATCCACCATACGTCAAAAATCACAAATTTTCACGATTGATAATATCCGTCACAAGTTTGTAACAGATCAAATAAAACATACTTGAGAAGATAAGGACAAGCCTTTTGTAATTACCTAGGTTCTTTTACTTTTATTTTATCTACCCATATGGATGTACTTGACCTGTCATAAGCCTGTAACAAATATACTCGTCACATGGGAGACTTATTGCACTATCACAAACTATCCGTCACAAGCTGAAGACGGATAATGCTCCTCTCACAATATGCAAGTGACACTAATCATATTGTGCTCCATTTTCCTCCACTGACCCTTTCACTTGCTTTATTATAAGAGGGATACTATCCGTCTTCAACTTGTGACGGATAGTGCCCATCACAAGTAAGACGTTTTGTTGCACTATTTACTACTAGTGCGTAGTGAGTAGAGTAGTGGAGTGAACCTAAAACCGAGTACATCTATTGCAATTTGCATCCAATGCATGTTCTACTCTTTATTTCTGCACAAAAATACAGCCGCATCTTCCTCAGTTCCTCCTCCCTCCCTATTTCTTTACCCACCCAAAAAACCTCAACATTGTACCAAAGAAATAGGGAGTGTACCCACAAAATTAATTCTTTCATTTTACCCTTAAATTAACTTCAAAATGAACTTATAATCTACATTTACCCCATTTATTTTCTTCAATAAATATATTTTTAGAATTTAATTGAGGTGAAAATTTAATATTTGAGCACCATTTTTTTGTTGGTCAATATATCTAAAGCTCAACATTTTGGACTAACCATTTTCAGATACTACATTTGGTAATTTTCTATTTTTAGATCTCTCTTTCATTTTTACTATATTATGTTTATTTAGAGTTATTATTTTGATCTACATTATTTTAATTGTTATTTATTGGATGTATCATTGTATATATTTTGTAGATCTTGCTCTTTTCTCAAGCATACATTATTTTCCTAATGTTGCTTTAATTGTTCATTTAGGACATATTGGAACTTTTGATGTTTTTTAATTGTTTATTTAAAAGTAGGTAATTTATGTAATTTTAAGTTATTTTGACTCGATTAGAAGTATCTGACACGGTCACATGACCACATGGGTGCATGTTCAAGTATCGGACTTTGTTATTTCATATGGTAAAAAATTAAAGTATTGTACTAGTTCTTACCTAGTGTGTTACTGTCATACATTGAAGATAGTTGGCATTTGCAATTTTCATGTTGGGCTGTTCGGAAACAGTCTCTTTGTGTTGCTAATACAGTGGTAAGACTGCGTACACCCGACCCCCTCCCCTGTACCCCACAGTTTGCTGGAGCCATTAGGCACTGGGGTAATGTTGTTGTTGTTCTTGATGTTGTTGAAGATAGTTGCCTCGAATCGTCGTCTTGCTCTTTTACAGTGGTGGGAATTTGTTTACAATTTGAGAGTTGTGTTCTTTCACAATGATGTAATGCATTATCGCAGTTGTGTTGTTCTAGCAAAATTCAGCTAACACATCATTTTAGTTGTTAGTTACTTCCTGTCGATTTTTCCGAAGATTGGTGTACATGGAACCAATGATTGATAATGGAAATGGATTCATGCATTAGCTCTGGCACTAACATTCGTGTTCCGTTGGCCTTAATGACGAGCTATCATGTGTCTCTTTACTTTCTTCACATTCTGATATTCTCAAATCTTTTTCAGGTAGAGATCATAAAAGGCACAACGTATATCTTTAAGATAAGTAAAAACTTGAGCTCCATGAACGTTAATGTCATTGTTGTATTGAAAAAGGCCGAAGGAGCACTTAAAGAGGTTGTCAAAAGTGATCGAAACGTTCAGTTTCTACGAGTGTGGCAGAATTTTTCATTTCCTCCTGGAGGAAAAACTGCTAACAGTCCGGAATGTTGCTATTTTCTTGAGCAACAACAAAGTGGATGAAGTGACATTCCTTTGACTGCACCAAGGGCCTGTAGATTTTCGGCCACTCCAGACAACGAGTGAATTGAAGTTGGGATTTTACATATAAACCAGATTGCATCTTGTCTTAATTTGTTGAGTGAAGCCATGCTCCATATAACCACAACCTTGATGCTTCCCTTGAACACCATTTTCTTCTTATTTTTCTCTTCTTCTTTTCTCGGCCCTGCTTTCAGTCTTCTACTTCCCAATCAGCACCCTCACCCTGATGCTGTCGCTCAACTTGTGCACAGGTAACCATTTTTTATAAGTTACTCTCTACCTTTCCTCTATTGACCCTTATGTTTGGATATTGTTAGTGTTTTGAATGTTTGGTGACGTCTCAGGATGGTCAATGTATCCGTGTCCAGAAGACAAATGCTAGGAGTATCTGAATCCTCAAGTTCAGGATGCTTAACGGGGAACCCAATTGACGATTGCTGGCGTTGTGACCCGCAATGGGCCTCAAAGCGTGAACGGTTAGCGGACTGTGCAATCGGGTTTGGGCAAGGAGCAATGGGGGGCAAAGGGGGTAAGATTTACGTGGTCACCGATTCATCAGACTCGGACGCAGTGAACCCAAAGGAAGGCACCCTCCGTTATGGGGTGATTCAGGATGATCCCCTTTGGATCATATTCTCAGGAGACATGACCATCAAACTCAAATACGAGCTCATTGTCAACAGCTATAAGACTATAGATGGCCGCGGTGCTGATGTCCACATTACTGGCGGGGGTTGCATCACCCTCCAGTATGTTTCCAACATCATTATCCATAACATTCACATCCACAACTGCTATCCTGCCGGCAATGCCAATGTGCGCTCAAGCCCCACCCACGTGGGCATGAGGTCCAAATCAGACGGTGATGGGATCACCATCTTTGGGGCTAGCAATATCTGGGTCGATCACTGCACTTTATCCTATTGCACCGATGGCCTGATTGATGCTACCATGGGATCCACCGGAATTACTATTTCTAACAACCACTTCTCGCATCATAATGATGTCATGCTCTTGGGGCACAGTGATGGCTACATCTTAGACGCCGGCATGCAGGTTTTTACCATCTACACTTGTTTACTTTGGGACCATTTTCCTTTTCTAACATTGTGAGTTCTCTTTTGGATTTTGAGTTGGTGTTTCGGATGTGAATTAGTCGAATTGTTTGGTAATTGGATTCACATCTAGATCTCTAAACCTTGGCCGTTCTTTAAAAAAGAAAAAATCACACGGTGTTAGGAGATCGTATAAGTCTGTTGTTTTTTTATTTGACATGGTTTGAAGGTCAAGCATTGATAGGCATAAGTGGTAAAAACAGGTGACACTGGCGTTCAACATATTTGGAGAGGGATTAGTACAAAGGATGCCACGGTGTCGACGAGGTTACATACACGTAGTGAACAACGACTTTAGGAAGTGGGAAATGTATGTGATTGGAGGCAGCGCAAACCCCACTATCAATAGCCAAGGCAACCGTTACATTGCTCCGGAGAACCCCAGTGCTAAAGAGGTCAGTACTCTTCAACATTTTACTTCCACTTGCTGCGGACAATTCTTTGGCATTTATATACTCTGTTAAGTATCTGAATCCACAGGCCTCTCCTCGACCTTCAATGGTAGACAAAATCTTTTCTCAAGATATTTTTAAAGCCAGCACTGAGCTCTAAGTAGTTCTTTTGGCTTCCTGTGCTGGTCTGGTTCAGGGCAACCCATGTTTATTTCATTAATGTTTCCCCAAGTTGTGTAAACCAAATTATATTTATACTTTTTGCGTCCATCTTGTTCATACTTCACCAGGACAAAAATTAAGGAATTCAATAATATATGGTGAAAAATGTCTAGTCGAGGAAAGTGTAGGGACGAATTTTAATTACAGTAAGTAGTCTCCATAACTAACAGGTCAAAGGGAATAAGGTTTGTTTATAAACTGTCTATAATTTAGGTGACGAAGCGCGTTGAAACCGATGACAAGGACTGGCCAGATTGGAACTGGAGAACGGAAGGAGACATAATGGTAAATGGTGCATTCTTCGTGCCTTCAGGAGAGGGCCTTAGTGCACAGTATGCCAAAGCTGTCAGTACCGAACCCAAGTCTGTACAGCTCATTGACCAGATTACTCTTTACGCTGGCGTCTTTGGTGACCCTAGGTACTTTCAAACATCGACTTCTCATGCATTTGCTTCACCATTTCACTTTACCTCTCATTTTAAGTTTTTAACAATGACAATGCACACAGAGACCGAGTAAATGTTGGATACAGTGGTGAGACCAGCACAAGTAGTAGCCGAACCAGCTCCGGATCTGGTAGCGACACAGGCTTCTTAGGCATGACGTTTGGAAACAGCAGCTCCTTACCTACCAAACCCCTATGGGCTTTACTTTTTGTATCGATTTTGTGCACGCTCTCCACATTTCATCGTCTCTGCTCTCTAACATTATTATGCCTATAGTGATCGGCATTTATTGCACGCTTGCTCAAGAAAATAGTATTCGTACTCCGTAGCTCTAAATATATGAATCCCCGTTTCAGATAGCAAATTAACAGGCTCGTGTCTCGACTCTTGACTGGCATCCCTGGCTCTCCGCTGGATATCGGCTGAAAAAGTTGGAAGTGTTTTTTTTATCATAGTTTTACGTAATATTTTAAATTGCTAAATTTTGTCTACGAAAGAGTAAAATATGTTACGAACCCTATTATGTTCTCAGTTTACCCGAGTCACTAATAAGTGATAAATGTGGATATAAATTAGCCCATTTTGCATTAAAGTTGCACGAGATCGATACGAAGCCAAGGTTCACAACAAGTACATTATCCAGCTCAAATTCCAGAAAATACTACATTAAAAATACAGCAAATTACAGGAAATACTTCACCTTCATAGTTGTAATATTCGGATTGATTTTTTCGACTACTTTTTCTTTCGATTCTACTACTTTTTCTTTGGATTCTTCTTATTCTTCTTCCTCTTCTTCGCTTTCGTATAGATGTCGTTCCCTTGTTGTCATGGTTTCGGAATGAGAATGCGATTGATTTTGAGATTGGGGGAGAATAATGGTGGAAATTGGGGGAGAAATTAGGGTTAGTGTTAGGGTTTTGGAGGGAAATGATTTAAATTTTGGCGCCTTTTTTTAAAAGGTTCGGGCTAAATAGTGTTGGACGCTTAATTAGTTGAAAATATAAGGCTCTGTTACGGCTCTAGCCCATCAATTGGTAAGCCCATTTATTTAATCCAATTCACTAGTATTCGGAAAGGTTTATTTGGATTGAGTGATTAAAATCGAAAGGCTAGCATGAAAGGGAGATGGGTTGGGAGACTAAGATCGAAAGGCTTACCCCGGTGATTTATCTATATTTGTTTTTAGTATAAGGTGGCTGAAATGAACTAAGTTGAATGAAACTTAATGAGATAAACTGAATTAAACTAAGATGAAATTTTTTGAAAAAAAGTATGACTTGGAACAAAGTTGCTCTAATTTTTCCATTTCTACTCCAAAATCCCATTTACACGAGTTTTTCCAAGTCTTTTTTTTTTTTTTTTTTTTGGGTATATGAGAGGACAACACCCGAAAACGAAGGAACTAGACGAGGGGTAGCTACGTCCAAAAGATGTCCAAAAGATCTCAACGAAGAATTGACTGAAGTTCATCTGGAGGAGCTTCGAGGAAGTTGACAGTAGTAGAAGAAATTACTCCTTGGTTAGTTAGCCAATCACTTACTTTGTTAGCTTCTCTGAAAACGTGTTGTATATGAACTTTCCATACGGCCTCCTGAATTAGCTCCTTGCAGCGAATAACTGGGAGGCGGAGGCTATTACTAACCAATTGGTCTTCCAAGACCAATTGTATACACGTCTCGTTATCTATATGAACGAGAAGTTTATCGATATGAAAATCCTTGCTCTTTCTAGCCCAATAACTAGTGGAAGCATTTATGTTCGCATTGAAGTACAAATTCCGCCATAAAACAAATACGCTGAGATAAAGTTAGCTATATTATCTCGAAATATACCACCGTAACCTACTGGTCCGGGTTAGAGCTGTGGAACGGTGCGGGCTAGCCCTGGCGCAGCCCGGTACAACGGGCCCAAAAACCGCGGCCCATTTTTTCCAACCCAGCCCATGGTCTTTTTAGTGCCGGGTCCGGGCCCAAATTTTCCAGCCCAGCCCGTTTTCCAGACCGGTTTTTTAGTGCTGGGCTGGCCAAGCCCGACCCGGTCCGTTATTTTCTTTTTTTTCTCCCCTTATTTTTTATTTTCTATACATAAAAAGAAAAAAAGTGCCAAACCCAACCCGGCCCGGTCCAACAGCCCACCTAGTGTTGGGCCCGGGCTAGACAAACCAGGCACAGGCCCAGCCCGCCCTTCATTTAGTGCCCGATAAGTCTCTCTTGTGACGGATCAAGTATCCCCACTTTAATAGATGACAAAAGCAAGATTGTCTAGGGAATTACAAAAGGCTTGTCTTTATCTACACAAGTGGATATTATTTGATCCGTCACAAACTCGCCCGTCACAAATAAGAATTTGTGTTTAGTGCCGCGTCTGGGCTGCACCACTCCAGCCCGGCCCAGCCCAACGCACAGCCCTAGTCCGGGTTAATATTTAAGATTTTAAGCCAACCAAAACTAATTAAACGCACCTCTCCAATCTCAATTACTTACTTCTCCGTAACTACTAGTATCCTATCAATCTACATATACTCCAACCCTATACAAAAACAAGAAACAGACCCAAATCCCCAAATCGACAAACCCTAATTTCCGACCAACCCTGCACAAATCGTCTTTCAATCAAGGTAATATCGATCGTCTCTCTCATTCGTATTGTTTGTTTTCCCTTTTTATTTTTGTTGGTTCTTTTTGTAGTTGTTTAATTCTCAATTAAAGTTAATTTTGCTTTGTAAATATTTATTTTAATGTTTGAATTAAAGTTGGGAGTAGTTCGTTTCGATGGTAGCCTGTTGATTAAAGGTGGAATAAAGCTTGTTAAACTTGTTTAATTGCATCAATTACTGTTTAAGACGGTATTAGAATAAAGTAAATAAGAGGAGGTTTGGAGAAGTTTGAAATTAAGACGGTCTTAAGCAAGATCAATTGAATTAATTAAGTCATAATTAAGCTCATAAGATTGTTACTGATGTGTTGGATTTGTATCTGTATTTCTGGAACCAATCTTCAAACGATTCGGATTACATATGAAACTTAGATCTGTGTGTATTATTGCTATTCATCGATCGAATGACGTAGCTGATATTGCTATTTCCTTTTAGTTGCCTTGCATCTGCTTCAAATACCGGCAGCAAATACATGCACGCGGGTTTTAAAATTAAAATATAGGGAGTAATTATATCAGTTTACTAGTTTTATAAGTACAGGCTATTGGTAAAATGTGTGGGAAGGCTATGTATATATTTAACGGTCAGTGATGGAGTAAAGTACGTCCTAACAAGCATTTGTCCACCATTGCGAGAGAAACATAAACCATTGTATAGAATGACCAAATAAGACAATTTTGCTTGGGTTCGCTTCGAATTAAGTCAGGTTAGGTTTAGGTTTGGGGTTGAAGCAAATAAGGTTGATATCAGCTTTAGTTTAGTCTCAGGGTGGATCGATTTTAGTTCAAACACCTAATTTAATTTTCACAACCTATTGGGTTAGGTTTATGACGGTATTGTGTTTTGCCTAACATAATTTATTGTTTTCAAATAAAAAATACGAATGAATATTATTTTATTCTTACAGTTTATTATACTTAATATACGTGTTAAGTTTTCACTTTATCAATAGCCATGCCGTATCATGTTTATCTTCAAGGAATTTAAGGTATAGAACCATATATTAGGTTGATATGAGAGTTAAATTCACATATATTATGAAGATAAGGGTTTCGATCACGTGGCTTATTAAAAGCTCATATTTATTTTACGAATTAGTTTATAACATATTCTTATAAAAGGCAACTTAAAATAAAATTACTCACAAAGTCAATATCACTTCATTTTAAGGTAAATAGGTATTTAGATGAGAAATGTAACTGTTTCACTTAGAACTTCCATTATTCAAAAGCACAATTACGTAGAAACACTATTTATTTACCCGTGAAATCTAGTAATTTAATATTTCATACATTTTAACTATGAAACAAATACTTATATCTTAAGCATAAATCTCTCCGTCTTAAGCTTAAGATAAGTCAATGTGTCGATATAAGATGAGTAAGACAAATACATAATACATAAAGTGATATATTACTTGACCCGTTTCGTTTTATTCTTAATGATATATTCGTCTTACTGCATCTTTACACGGTGCAGTATAACTTTGGTTTTCTAATTTGGGCAATATAAATATAAGGGTTTTGACACATGATAATCTCAACAATATTTCCCTAATTAAATTCGTTAATATAAATATACTACTCATAATGAAATTGAAAACCCTACCTCATCCGAGTCATCCCTCACCGCCTCACCCTCAAGTCCCCCGGTCCTCCTCTAACAGAGCAGATCCTCTGTCCCGATCTCGACTGCTCCTCAAACGCTCTAACCCTCTCACCCTCACCAGTTTTACAAATTTGGTATGATTTACCTTCTTATCTTAAATTTTGTACTTTTAATTAATTTGGTTAGTCGTATATTTATATAATAATTATTAATAAGTAATTAAACCATAGTTGTGAGTAATATATACTACTCAGTATGTATTTATAAATTTCTCAATTGAATTGTAAGCAAAGTAATGATGAGTAGATTGTCAAATTTAAAGAAGAATCTGGTAATGAAATTTTTAATTTGATGTTTTTCAGCTATTAATATTTTTATATAATAATGATAATGATAAAATTAACATTAATGATTAGTGGTAATTATTTTAATAAACTTAATCAATGAGCAATTCACATATCAGAATGTGGCAGATTGATTGATTGATTGTTGTATACTCCGTTTGATTCTTGGAATTACAATTAAGTGATGATGACGAATAAGCACTATGGTTGTTGGTTTAATAGATAGGATGTCTTAAAAGTTTTGGTTTTAGTGATTGTAAGTTATTTTTATTCCTTCAGGTATTCAATGGGTAAGAAGAAGTCGTCGGATGATGCTGGAACTAGCAAAGATGGAAAGAAAGATAAAATCTCAGTTTCCGCTATGCTTGCTAGTATGGACGAAAAGCCAGATAAACCGAAGAAGGGATCAAAGGCAAAGGCAAAGGCAGCTCCCAGAGTTTCTTACACTGATGGAATCGATCTTCCACCCTCTGATGACGAAGATGAGGAGAATGTTGCCGAGGGAGACGAAGAACAGATTGCCAGGCGGACAGAGGTCAAGGTGCTGAGTACTTCTTTGACTGAAAAAGAGTCGAAGAAACGAGAAAAGAAGGAAATGTTGGCAATGCACGCTGTTGAGCAGGCCAAAAAAGAGGCACTTAGGGATGATCATGATGCTTTCACGGTTGTCATTGGTAGTCGTGCTGCGGTCCTTGATGGCGCAGATGAAGCTGATGCTAATGTTAAAGATATAACAGTCGAAAATTTTTCAGTATCAGCTAGAGGAAAAGAGCTTCTTAAGAATGCGACTGTAAAAATTTCTCATGGGAAGAGATATGGTTTGGTAGGACCAAATGGAATGGGGAAGTCGACACTTCTTAAGCTTTTGGCTTGGAGAAAGATACCGGTGCCCAAAAACATTGATGTGCTATTGGTTGAGCAAGAAATAGTTGGGGATGATCGAAGTGCACTTGAAGCAGTTGTGTCGGCCAATGATGAGCTAGTGAAGCTCCGAGAAGAGGTTGCTACTTTGCAAAAGTCATCGGGTGAAAATGGAGATGGAGATGAAGACGACGAATCTGGAGAAAGGCTTGCTGAGTTATACGAGAGGCTTGAGTTGCTTGGGTCGGATGCTGCTGAGGCGCAGGCTTCTAAGATTCTTGCTGGTCTGGGATTCACCAAAGACATGCAGGTCCGTCCTACTAAGTCGTTTAGTGGTGGGTGGAGAATGAGAATTTCCCTGGCCCGAGCCCTTTTCATTCAGCCGACACTTCTATTACTTGATGAACCCACAAACCATCTAGACCTTAGAGCGGTTTTGTGGTTGGAGGAGTATCTATGTCGGTGGAAGAAAACTCTTATTGTTGTATCACATGACCGTGATTTTCTTAACACGGTGTGTGTTGAAATCATTCATCTTCATGACATGAAGCTTCACATGTACCGTGGAAACTTCGATGATTTTGAGAGTGGTTATGAACAGCGCCGAAAAGAGATGAATAAAGAGTTTGAAAAGTATGACAAACAATTGAAAGCTGCCAAACGGTCAGGAAACCAGCTTCAGCAAAAGAAAGTGCAGGAAAAAGCCAAGTTCACCCAAGAAAAAAAGGCGTCCAAAAGCAAGGCAAAAGGAAAAGTTGATGAAGACGAGCCTCAAGCCGAAGCCCCGAGAAAATGGAGAGACTACACTGTGGAGTTTCACTTCCCTGAACCTACTGAACTTACTCCTCCCCTCCTCCAGCTTATTGAAGTTAGCTTCAGCTACCCTAACCGTCCAGATTTTAGGTTGTCCAACGTTGATGTTGGGATTGACATGGGAACTCGAGTTGCAATTGTGGGGCCCAATGGAGCCGGGAAATCAACGTTGCTCAATCTCCTTGCTGGGGACCTGTCCCCAGGTGAGGGGGAGGTACGGAGGAGCCAAAAGCTAAGAATAGGCAGATACTCGCAGCATTTCGTTGATCTTCTTACAATGAATGAAAATGCAGTTCAATATCTTCTCCGACTTCATCCTGACCAAGAGGGAATGAGCAAGCAAGAGGCGGTTAGAGCAAAACTCGGGAAATTCGGCCTTCCAAGTCACAATCATCTAACCCCGATTGCCAAATTATCAGGGGGTCAGAAAGCCAGGGTTGTATTTACATCCATAGCCATGTCAAAACCTCATATATTGTTACTCGATGAGCCCACCAATCACTTGGACATGCAGAGTATTGATGCTCTTGCAGATGCATTGGATGAGTTCACAGGTGGGGTCGTTCTGGTTAGTCATGATTCGCGGTTGATTTCACGCGTGTGTGAGGACGAGGAGAGGAGCCAAATCTGGGTTGTGGACAATGGAACTGTCGAGTTCTTCCCAGGAACTTTCGAGGAATACAAGGAAGAGCTACAAAAAGAGATCAAGGCTGAAGTCGATGACTAATTTGGGTTGCATCGAATTTTGTGATTGATACAAATTTGCCTATTTGTTTTATCTTGTAAGATTTTACTCCCTTTTCCCTCCAGACATACTACAAACCTTCGAGTTTTGCCATTTTTACCATTTTGTGTAATAAATGACTAAATGAAATACCGTCTCAGTAAACATATTAAACATTTGTATCTCAATGGTTGAGAAGTTGATATATCCCGTCTCAATTGTGTAATCACGTTCTATGCGGAATTTCTACTCTCCTGTTTCGGAAATTAGTTTTTTCAGTTTTGGTTCGTATTTGAAATTTTCAAATAATGAAACTGTGGAGACAACCTTTAACCCCAGTTGGCACTATATATGTCCCTTTGCATATTTTACTGGTGTTTCAGGTATAGTCTGAATAACAGCTGTTCGATGGAATAACCAATTAACGTGGAGTATATCGATATCTATCTATCTATCTATATAGGTAAGAAAGGGGTGTTTTTCGAGCAAATAGATAGAGACTAATTTTTACGAATTGCCTAAAACTATTTAAAATTAATCCAAATAAACCATACACAATCCTATGTGCATAACAAAATTAACGGCCGCTGGAGACTTGGCTATCTCAATCGCTATCCAAACATTTCCTAAAATACGAGTATTAGAACAAACTGGTGTTTGACCATTTTACGATTTAAAAAGATGTTAAAACCGTTGGTTGCAAAGGAAAAATATTATCATCAGCGAGAAAATGATGATTAATATTTTGAAAATAAGCACAAGTAAAGAGCTTTTTGTTAATAAAAGAAGATTACTTATCAAGCCAAAGGTTCTACAAGTAAATTATATCCAGCTCAAATTACAGGAAATACATCAATACAATATTAATATTAAACACATGCATAGCTATTGGCTGATTTTCCCTCGTCATCATCCGCGTACCCTGCTCGCGTCCTTCAGTCTCTAAACGAGCCCAGTCCTGATTCTGGCATCAATATGGTTATATGGGACATGCTTCTTACCAGGATAGGCGGGTGCCTGTCTCATAGACATGATAACAGGGGGAGGCCTAGGTCCTGTCATCTGTTGCCGAACTGGGGGATTACTGTGCAACTGTGTTTCTCTTGGGTGAGAACCTGTACCCGGAGTTCCAAGGACGTGTTTACGTGGTCCACTCTTCTGAAAATGTAAATGTAAATTTTAATTAGTATTTTAGCTCAACCTACGCACTACTACAACATTACTCTACTACTAAAGGGCTCTCGAACCATATGGCATATTCAACACGATTACACGATTCAAGATAAGATTGTGGGTTACTATAAGTATGACGACACTCCTGAGACAGTCCTAACATAAACAGAGACAGATTTGGTACTCTTGAGCCAAATCATTGGACCATCGCATGGATCAGAACTCGAAACATGGTATTCATCTGGTTTATTGAGGGGTGCAGATTTGGCATCTAGGAACATTACTTGTAAACAAAAACTTAATTTAGTAATGCCTAAACCATGGAAATTTATGTTGTTAACTGGATGTCAATTGTCAATGTTGTACTCTTCTTGGATCCAAGACTGAGTGAGAATAGTGAGAACCGGAGTGATTAAGAACGAGAGTAAATAAGCGGTGAACTGGTGAATGCAAGGTAGAAAGGCCATTAATCAATATAAAAACTTACATTAATGTCAGGATTCCCTTTAAAAGTGGGGGGTTTGCGTAAAGTTGAGGGGAGTCCGCTGACAAAGCTCAAGGACGATCCTGAAAAAAAAAGTTGAAAGTCAGCAACATAAAAAAGCAGCTACATAACTAAAACTGTCAAATGTCACGCAATACCACTAGTATTTTTCGCCTTAAATAGCATACCAAATTTTGAGCTAAGGCTTATAAAAAAAATGATTTGAGATCAATCGGTCACTTTAGAGATGGTGTCAACCGTTTTATCTATGGAGTATATAAGTTGACACATCCAATTGATAAATGAACCATAAATATAAAATACACACAAGAAATTTGAATTAGACAATTGCCAATTGAAAGTCCCTGGAACGACTATGAATTAAAGTATGTGAGAATCAATGGCGGGATTGCATCTCACAAATTACTTGATCAAGTGAAGTAATTTTCCTCCAAAATTTATACGCTTGCCCAACATGGAAATCAGATAAAGAAGGTGTATATGTGACCCTATACATCACCAAAAGCCAGAAACCAAGCTAATTCCACAGTATGCTCATTAGTCATTAGCATAATAGGCATAAAAATAGCCAGATGAACGCAATGAAAACATAAGATCGACCTGAAAAAATTATAGATCAACCAAGAGATAGACTTACTATTGTCATCGAAATTGAAAGCATCAATGATGTCACCATCCTCTATTCTGAGCATATTCGCTGTATAGAGATCGTTTAGCTTCTGTCCCTTGTAGATAAAGAAGGTAGAGTCATGTTTTCCATTTCCACTATCAGAGAAATTGCGCTTAATCGAACGCAATAACGGCTCATCACGAGTTACCCTCACAAATGTGTCTCTCCTTTTGTGTGCACGGATGCAAAGAGTTTGATACCAAATAGGGCTGCGCTGATCAACACCTAAGATGCAGCATTAAAAATGTCATTTGCAGCCGGCCAGCCGTTATATTTTGAACATCCAAAACAAAAATGTAAGACAAATTATTCCAAGAGTTCAGTTAACAAGATCACCCTATTAGCTTATGCCAATTAAATCGAAAGCAGATGTAACGACTAACGACCATGATTGCATAACATTTCAAGAGCAACATGAAGTCGAGAGATCATTAAGTGAGTTGATTGTAGATTGCTACTAATATTTTAAAGACAGTTGCTGCGTACAATTTCTCAAGAAATCTCATTCCGTTGCCACTAATATTTGTGTAGAATAATTACATATATATTCAGGTTGTGTTTACTTTTAAAGGCAATTTAAGTTGATTGTAGATTGCTCGTATTATCAGAAAAATCTAGTTCCAACGCTAGTAATATTTGTGTAGAAGAAAAGGTGATTCAAGTTACAAAGAAACAACATTTCATACCTTCCTTATGATTAATCACTGCAATAATAAGGTTCAAGTCCAAAACATATGGAAAACAAAGTAATGCTCATATTATTACCTACGCAAACAAAACACGAATCTCAAATCCATTATACCAAACAACAACTAATCAAATACCCTTAATCAAACCAACATAATTAGAACAACACCACTCGTGTGCCAGAAGGGATCCCACAAACAACGGTGTAAGAGGTATCAAATGCAAGAAGTCTTGCACATCCATCAGCGACACACGGCAACATAAATAGAGCAACAACACCCGTGTCCCATAAGAGATGTCAGATGCACGAAGTTGCACATCTGTTCCGGATAACCATAAATGGGATTTACCTCAATAACTGCATCAATTAACTGCAACTCCATAATGGCGAAGAGGTACATCAAGTATTCAAATTCATCAAGTCATTTTACTTTAGTCCATAATCGCATAAAACCAATAAATACAAAATCTCCGGCTTAGTTAGAAATAAAAACCCATAATTGTCAAAAAATCAACTCAACCATAAGCTTAAGATGAGAATTGAAGTCCCAAGATTGGTTTTATAATCTAACATGCCCCTTGCACGAATACCCTTTCGACTTAAAGTGTGAATGCAAGGCAGAAACCAACTCAACAAAAAGGTTAAGCTCATGGTTGGAGGGGCATTTGAGATTTGAACCCGTGAACTTGTATCAAGAAAGCAACTTAACCAAAAGCGTAAGCTGTGGCTGGAGTACTAAGATTGATTTTATACTCTATAGGGTGTGTTTGGATATCAAAAGTGAAGGGAAAGGGAGGGGAGGGGAAAAGAGAGAAGAGAAAGGGAGGTAAGGGAAGGGGGGGGGGGGCAAATGGAGCGTGGGTGTTTGGATACAATTTCCTTCCAAATCTTGCCTATTGTGGAGAGATTTTAAATCCCCTACTCTCCCTCCCTTTCTTTTCCCTCCAAACCCCTCAATCCAAACACACCCTAACATACACCGAAAATCGGTTATGATCCAACTCAAACCGGTTATAACAATCAAGTAATCAAGTAAATAAATAGCAATTTATAACAAAACCTTATAACAAATTACCTAGAAAAAATAAATATTCCCTCCGTCTCAATCACTTGGTTAAGATTGATTAAAATACCCTCACATAAAACAAAAACGTAAACAATTCAATAGAGCAGACGGAACGAGAAGACCAACCTTGATTACTCTTTCCGAGACCAACAGAAATAACATCTCCATCAACCATAGAAAGTTTAAGCGGCGTATCACTAGGCCTAAGACAAGCACCATTAAACATAAACTTAGTATTACGATACTCCATCCCCATTTTTTCACAATAATGAATCATCAACCATCTCAATTCAATTTCTTTATCAATTTTCATAAACTTCAGATGATTCGGTCCAAACTCAAGTTTCTGCACCTTCACAGTTATGGTGTTCGGATCAAAATTCTCTACTACTTTTTCTTCGAATTCATTATCGAATTCGTCTGATTCTTCCTCTTCTTCTTCATCTTCTACGAAATCATCTTCGAATTCATCTTCGAAATCATCCTCTTCTTCTTCGCTTTCGTATTGTGCCGGTTTCGTCATTTTATTGATTCTCGACATTGGAATACGATTGATTTTGATATTGGGGGAGAAATTAGGGTTAGGGTTTTGGAGGAAATTATTGTAATTTTGGCGCCTTTTTTTTAAGGTTTCGGGTATTAAAATGTTGGACATGTAATTAGTTGGCCCATCAATTGTCACTAGTTTTTGTTGCGTAAGCCCATTCACTTGATCCAATTAACTAGTTTTCGGAAGGGTTTATTTGGATTGAGCGATTAAAACCGAAAGACATACTTCGTATACGTTTGTTTACTTAATTTGGAAAAAAGCGCCTTGGAACAAAAGATATCATGCTCCTCACATACGTTTGTTTCCTTAATTCAAACACTAGTATAGCTCCCTTGCAATTGCACGTTACAGATATTAGAAAATTTGGTAATTAATTAAATTAATGCAGTTTACCTCCATTTTAAAAATAGTAGAAATTTGCATATATAATCCTAAAGAAATATTTTATTAGCCTTATTTATGCAAAAGTTAAATCATGGTATATGTTAAACCATGATTTATGTTACAAAATTAATTAGGAGATAAATATTGTTCAATAGTAAATATAGATAATGAAGAATAATTAATTAGGAAATAAATATTGTCAAGTAAATATCACTTAGGCGGGAAATTTAAAGATGTGTTAATCATTTAGTATATAGGGGATTTCTTAAAAAAAAAAAAAAAAAAAGCAGTATTACAATAAATTGGAAATATGTTGGACCATTGGTTTCAAAGGAAAAATATTACCGTTAACGAGAAATAATTAATATTTTTAAAATAAACCCACGGTAGGTAGATTTTTATTAATATCAAGAAGTTATGTACAAATGTATAATACAAAAAGTAATGAGTTATTGTATGCTTAACTAAGGGTTTGAATTCGAATTTGAAAATGCAGCAGTGTAAAACGGAAGAAGATCAAGCCTCTCAAATTTTTTATTGTATGTTTCCTTCTTAAAGATTATTATATTCTCTATTGTGAAGTATTTCATTTTCATTTTCATTCATTAATACTTTCTTTGTCGAGTGGATTTACAACAACCTGGCCAACCTCGGGTCATTAAAAGGCTTAAACCTCCCTTTCTTTTTGAGAAATAAGGAGAATCCTTATTCAAGCAGAAATCTTTCGGTAGAACTTCATCATCGTCCCTGTCTCCTTGATATCCTACTCACTTCAGTAAATGGATTATACATCCGATGTAATACCACCAGATTTGTAGTTTTTGAACATTATAATAAAGTTTTTGAGTTTTATTTTAAGTTTTTGAATTCATTCACTTAAATATTAAACTTAAAAAATTACAATACAACTAAAAAACATTATCTATAAGCTCGGTTAAATTTGAGTTTTGACGACAAAAAATTAAAATGTAACTTATAAACTTTAAAAACTCAGAGAAATACACCTAAACTCAAAAACAAATCAAGTATAAGGTATTACATCCGATATATCATATATGTTCCTATTTATCTACTCAACTTGAATCGGAACTATATCGAGCTCGTAAAAAAAAGGAAAAAGGAAAAAAAGACAGTTGAAATGTTGCTCTCAGATAAATAGAAAGAGCACCGACCATAATAAGTATATAAAGGCACAGCATGTTGACGGAGTCTTATGTTAGAATTTGGACTTGTTTAGTTGATGTAATATTTGACACGAGATAAAAGACTCATGTTAATTAGACGGATACGATCCGTCTAAAGTTGAAAACGGATCGTATCCCTCTCACAAAATGTAAGTGGATAGTATAAGTGTGTGGAAAATGAGTCCCCCCCCACTTTCCCTTCCATTTACATTTTGTGAGAGGACACTATTGATCCGTCTTCAACTTTAGACGGATAGTGACCGTCAACAATGAGACGGACTGGATTGTTAAAAGGGTGGGCGGGCTAAAAGCGCGGTTTGACATTTTTTCGTAGAAAGTACATCTGAAAATGAAAGTTGACCAATCTTGTTTTGCGGCTTTCATTAACATACTTACACTTGGATCAGAAAATGAGATTGTGATATGCCTTAAGTCGACATGGCAAATCGTACGGCCCTTTCCGGCCCGGCCAAGCCAACCCGCGCAGTCGGGTCAATGTTTTCGGCACCAACCTTTATGCAATCCGCCTTGACCATAAGAGACCTCCGGGCGGTTCAAGGCCCACAAAGTTGGCCCGGCCCCATCATGCCGAAACCCACCAATAAAATTAAAATTATTTCCTTTATTTTTCTATTTTCTTTCCATTTGTTTTTTGGATGTCAATGTTTTTGATCTTTGGTTGTAAATAAGTTGGAGAATAAAAACTATTTATTTATAAAACTAAAACATTTAAGATTAATATTAATACATCTTTTAAGAAAAATATTTGAGAAAAAAAGTAATATATAGATGTCGAAAAATACGGTCAAAGGTATGTTTTGGAGACCGCAATGTGAAGCAAATGGAAATAAAATAGGAAAATGAAGGAAGTATAAATTCTTTTTGTATGCCGAAAAAAGGATGCAACAAAAACAAATTTGTTGTTGACGGAATTTGAACTCAAGTAATGAGCATCACACTATCACTTCTTTAATAATTTCTCATATAACTTTATCGTACGAGCTAGTCGTTGATATTATATACTCTAAGACAAAGTCGATAAAACCTGCTATCAATTATCTAGAACTCAATTTAAGTTAAACTAACAAGTAACAACCTCTTCAATTACTCATATCGACATCTTTTATTTTTACAACAGTAAAAGCATTATAGCTAGTACTTACCTGACTTCGATAGTCAGGTAATCCCTATATACTAAAAGATTAACAAAACTGAAGTTTTTTCCGCCTAACTTTTGCTCCTAAGTTACATTCTATTATCCACTATCTAATATTTATCCCCTAATTAATTTCATATCATAAGTACTACATTCTAATTTGTACACAAATATAATTTAAATATTTATAGTAAYAATCTTTGGCATAAAAAATGACTAAATAACTTATACATTAAAAAATTGCATACAAACTTTTTATATTTAAAAACAATCCTCTATTTATTAAAATAATAGGTGAAATATTTTCACATTTTAACCATAAATCCCCCTTAATACTGAGTATAAACTATAAGTTGGTACATTTTTCATTAAATGCAATAATTGTAACTTTAGAGAATAATTTGATACATACTTACCATTAACTTTGTGACAAAAATATTCATTAAAATAATTGGAGAAAGTTTATAAAATGAATTCTTAATTTTATAACTTTACTCAATTCTCTTTAATTAGTTTTTCATTATAAACAACATCCTAAAAAATAAGTACTCTATATATATACCGCCTATTGCGCGGGATCTATACTAATATCGATATCAACCTAGACTAAGGCTCTGTTTGACAAGCCATTTCAGGTACCTGATTTGGTCAAAGTAGCTTCTTTGACCAAAATTTCAGGTACCTTATTTTTTTGTAATCGTTTGGCAAGTAGCTTATTTAACCAAATAAATTATCTGAAATGAAATGCTACCTAGAGTAGCATTTGAGATTTCAGGTACATGATTTAGTTTGATTTTTCTTTTTTACCCTTAAATCTATCTATATTACTAAATAATTATCATATCCTTTTACGTAATTTCATCAAAATCAGTTACCTTTTCAGTTAGTTTGCCAAACATTTTTTTATATAATCAGCTACCTTATCAGTTCCTAATTTTCAGCTACCTTATCAGTTAGTTTTTCAGGTTTATAAAATGAATTCTTAATTTTATAACTTTACTCAATTCTCTTTAATTAGTTTTTCATTATAAACAACATTCTAAAAAATAAGTACTCTATATATATATACCGCGCACGCGAGATCTATACTAGTATCGATATCAACCTAGACTAAACCAAAAAAGAATAAAACGTGTTGGAAGAACAAAGAAAGTGAAAGTCAATATATAGACGTTCAAAATGTTCATACTATCTGTTACAATTCACAGAAATCTAATCATATTTCATTTGACATTTTCAAAATCTTTCTTTGTTTCTGGAACCGTGGAAATAAGATTGACTGCCGCAAATTAATTTGAAACGTGATACAATTATACAAATAATAAAATAATAAATACAAAAAGGTCACCTTCATATAGAAAGGAGAACAACATCAAGCTTAACATTTTGACCAATGTCAATATGGCAAATTCTCATTTGTGACGGAAGGTATCCGTCATAAATGAGAAGACGGGTACCATTTTGTGAGACAAAATGCCCAAATAGAAGAGAGAGGAAAGCAAGTGGGGGTGCCCCCACCTTGTCCCCCTATTTGTTTTGTGAGTGGCATTATCCGTCTTCGGATCCGACCCGTCACAAGGGA
>VHZZ01000003.1:701668-718266 GCA_009801015.1 Silene noctiflora
ATATATTTGTAAGCATTTTTTTAAACATCATTCAAAATTATTTTAAAATAATTTGTGTATTTATGTGAAATATCTATACATGAGTAAAATATTAAGAAGTATATATGTAAAGAGTTTAACTTCAAATTATTGATCTTAACATGGAACCATGAATAAATATATTCTTTTACACACTTATTTTTATCCCATTTCAATAAAAAACACCTCACATATATTAGAGAAAGGGGTGAAAACAATTGTGTAGAAGGAGTATGTTAATAACGTAATCATTATTACTAAAAAACGAACTAAGACATGATGATAGGAATTCGACATAACTCAAATAAAAATAAAAATAAAAAAAATCGAAATATCTCGACCCTAATTAAACCCAATGCGTAAATTCATAGTCACTCTGAATGCCTCGTTTATCATCTGTTAGGGAAAGTTCCAAATTTTAGGAATTGAAGACATTAGATAACCAACCAACTTAATCTTTGCATAATTCACAGATCATTTACATTCTATTAAAAGAATGGTTTATTATTTATTACATTAAATCATAAAAAAGTATCTAAAGTGTTGCTTGTTGTTCCAATTTAGATTGCGTAGTTATTGTGTGTGACCGTCGTATGATGAGACTGATAAAACTAACAATTTATATGAAATAGTGAAGATTTTATGTACAAATATGATTGTTTTTAAAAAGTGGTCACTTTTAATAACAAAATATTAGTAAGTTTTTAACATAAAAGGCTAACTTTATATTGTCAATCATGACACAAAATGACTGTTTAACTTTCTTTCTATTTTTAAAATAAGTGTACTCATTTTAGTTTTAACCGTGTTTTCATTTGTTTGTTACCCGTGGTATTGTTTTGTATTATAAAATAACCTCATAATAAATTTATTGTATATACTATAGAAGATATGAAAATTATTTTAAATTTTAAAACCAATTATGAATTTATGGAGACCTTAGAATATAGAGAACTTAATAAAAGCAAAAACAAAATCATACTGATACAAATCTCATGCTAGCAATAAATAAAAAATAAAATAAATAAATAAATAAATCTCATGCTAGCAACAAAAAGAAATCATAATGTATTGGACTATTTAGTTAGTGCGCTTATTTTTAATGGATCCCAGATACTATGTTTAATGAAATTGAAATGTTGGAGGGAAAAAAACATGTTGTGATTGTTATTTTATTATATTTTATAGATAGATAGATAGATTTTATACTAATATAAAATGTACAATTCAAAAGTAATAAATTATGAAATTAGATGATTTTAATCGATTATGAGAACCGAGTACAAAACTATAAATCGAATCAAGAGCCCTATTTATGATTTCTCAGTTGGTGGTTGGTACCGTAGACAATTGATAAATCGAATGGGCAAACTCTAATACAAGCCCAATATTAAATATTCCCTCCGTCCCGATCAATTGTTGTCCTTAGGTTTTGGCACAAAAACCAAGGAAAGGGAAGAGGGCCTATTATAAGATGACAAGTGTACCAAATTATGTGTGAATGATCAAATTACTCATCAAATGCAATCCTAAAATAGAAATGACAACAAATCATTGAGACACCCCAAAATGGAAAAGGACAACAAATAACCGGGACGGAGGGAGTATCATTTAACCCAATTGTACTTCACAATTTGGTTTTGTAAGAAGTACTCCAATTGATAAATATCATGGACAAATTACTTTAAATCGTACTCGGTATTAATGAACTATTCAAATACCTCTCCAACCCAAAACTTATTAATTAAACATTCAAGAAACAATTTAATCGACACATCAAACTGACAACTAATATTGAATAACAAACAATTGACGAACCTTCGATTTGATTTATGAATCGAAAAACGTTAAACTAATCGAGGTACAACGAAATGATTTTTCTAAAACAAAAATGACAAGTTTCTAGGTTAAACAAACTTAAACTAATTGACGCAAGACGATTCGATTTTTCTAAAATGAAATCAACGAATTACTAATAGTAACAAATGTAACTAATCAGTAAAACAAATCAATTTTTGTATTAAAGAGAAAAAAGTAGAATGTGCAATTCACACGTCTAAGCCTAGATTTGGACGTAGGGATGACAATAGTGGCCTAAATTGAACTGAAACCGAACCGAACTGAAAGAAAAAGTTTGATCCAAATCCAACTTTTGAAAATCCATAACCGATCCACTATTTGAAAACCCATATCCAAACCCACTATTGAAAAACCCGAACCAAATCCAAACCCAATTCATTCATACCCGAACCCGATCCATTCAAATATTTTTGAAAATTTAGGCTTTACTAAGCTTGAAATTTCAAATTTGTCATATTAGATGAATTTTTATATGGCCAAAACAAGTTTTAGACCGGGTTTTGGATTATATGGTGGATCGGGTATGGATTTGGAGCGGATATGGATATGAAAAAGGTATAATGGATCGGGTATGGATTTCAATATTTTGGATATGGATCGGGTTTGGATATAGATCAGTGATCCAATAAGTAAGTGGATCGGGTTTGGATCTTGCAAAACCCGATCCAACCCGATCCATTGCCATCCCTATTTGGACGTGGACCACACACATCTAAGCTTAGGTTTGGACACGTTGATAAATCATACGGAGTAATGTTCTTTTCAGCTAAAATGAGCTGAATTGAATTGAATGGAGCTTAGGTGAAGGTGAAGTGAGATTTAATTTTATGAAGATATGAGAGCTTAAACAATTACTAACAGAAGTTGAACGGGGCTAAATTGAATATAGTTGAGCTGAACTAAAATGAGCTAAAATTAAGTTAGAAAGAACATGGCCTAACATGTTTACGATGAAACTTCAGTTACTTCTAGTAGTGTTACGTTTAATCAGATTTATTAGGGAAGAATTCATAAAAGATAGCTATATTATTATTGATGTTGTGATTATCATTAGAATACATGATATATATAATAAACCATAATACTCTAAACCCTGAAAGATAGCCGTCGTAACTCCTAATCTAACCCTAATTCCTCATGTTATTGTTTTCAGTATTACTGGTGGTTCATGGTTGAATGCTTATAAGAATCATTTAATGGCCTTCACTCGGCACAATCAGTTTTTGACTATCAAATCAGCTCAATAAAGGCAGTTAGTTTATGGAGTACAATTGAGATGAGAGTTGATCAATTGTAGGTCAACCCGTTTGACCCGACCCGTTTGGCCCTAAGCGGTCTTTGTTAAGAAATTTAAAAAATATTGGGCAACAGGCAATGAAATTATGCCCGTTAAAGTAAATGGGCGGGCTTAGGCTATAGAAAACTGTCCATCTGCGACCCGCAATTAAACTTATAATTAAAAAAGAACAAAAAAACTTGCTAACTAAAAAGTTTAGAATTCAGATATACTGTACAGGAAATCACCTCAGACACGTGTTTGAAAAACCGAGAGAAAAGGAAACGTGGTCCGGTACGACCTACCGAACAGCTCAAATGGCCTGGAAGTGTACGTATCCAATACACAATTTTCGGTATTCAGAAGTCCCGGAACAAAATTTTCCGGAAATCACACATAAGGTTCCTCGGATCAATTAAAGCGGACACATAAAATTTGAGAAACAACGAAGGACATTTGAGGGTGCCGGTATGCCATAAACTAGCATTTTTCGAACCTCGGATAATTGTGAAAAATAGATTAATACTCGTTATGGGGCTGGAATCGAATAGGTTAACTCCTGAAATGACCTCAGACACGTAGTAGAAAAACCGGGAGAAAAAGTAACGTGGTCCGGTACAACTCAAATTGAAGTGTATAATACACGGTTTTCGGTATTCTAGGGTCCCGGAACAAAATTCTCTAGAAGTCACACAGAAGGTTCGCCGGATCAGGTAAAGCGGTTACACAAAACTTGAGGAGCAACGGAGAACATTTGGGGCTGCTGGTATGCGATAAACCAACATTTGTCGAACCTCCGATAATCGTGAAAAATGGATTAATACTTGTTATTTATGCGGAAATCGAATAGTTTAACTCATGAAATGACCCTGGACGGAAATTAGAAAAACCGGGAGAAAGAGAAACGTGGTCCGGTACGACCTCCCGAACGGCTCAAATTAAAGTGTATAATACACAATTTTCGGAATTATAAGGCCCTGGAACAAAATTCTCCGGAAATCACACAGAAGGTTTTTCGGATCAGATAAATCGGGCACACAAAATTTGAGTAGCAACAGAGGACATTTGGGGGTGCCGGTATCCGATAAACCAGCATTCATCGAACTTCGGATAATCGTGAAAAATTGATTAATACTTGTTATTATGGACTGAAATCGAATAGGTTAACTCCTGGAATGACCTCGGACACGTGGTTAAAAAACCTGGAAAAAAAGAAACGTGGTCCAGTACGACCTTTCGAATGTCTCAAATTAAAGTGTATAATACATGATTTTCGGGATGTTAGGGTCCCGAAACAAAATTTTCCGGAAATCACACAGAAAGTTCCTCATATCAGGTAAAGCGCACACACAAAATTTGAGAAACAACGGATGACATTTGGGGCTGCCGATATGCGATAAATGACCATTCGTCGAAACTCGGATAATCGTGAAAAATGGATTAATACTCGTTACTTGGGGTTGAAATCGAATAGGTTGTATCTTGAAATGACCTTGGACACGTGGTAGAAAAAAAGGGAGAAAAATAAATTTTGGTCCATTACGACTTTCCGACGGCTCAAATTGTGAAGTGTAATATAACACGATTTTTGGGATTACAGGGTGCCGGATCAAAATTCTCCGAAAGTCACACAATAGGTTTCCCGGAGCAGATCAAGCCGCCACACAAAATTTGAGAAACAAAGGAGGATATTTGGGGGTGTCGGTATGCGATAAACCAGCATTCGTCGAACCTCAAATAATCTGGAGAAATGCATTAATACTCGTTTTTATTTTGGGGCTGAAATCGAACAGGTTAACTCCTGAAAAGTCCTTAGAGAAGTGGTAGAAAAACCGGGTAAAAAGAAACATGGTCCATTACGACCTCACTTACGACTCAAATTAAAGTGTATAATACATAATTTTCGATATTACACCGGTTTTCGAGATTCCAGCCTTGAGATGCAAGTCCCATTTACGGTTATTTCCACTTGCTTAACAAACCTTTTAATTAAAATAATAGTGCCAATCTCAACTTTAATGAGACAATTTAGCTACTACTACAACCAAATCTATAGTATTATCAAGGATGTGAAATTAGACTATTGTTTTGATGAAATGATAATTAAACATTGCTTCCGTGAAGCCAACAAGGTTACCGACTTTATGACTTCTATTGGACATTCATGTCCAATTCTTTCGAGGTGGTTTGAAAGCCGGTGATTTCAACTTACCCCACTTATTTGAAAGTATGAGATAGGTTGGTCCTACCTTAGAGGATCGATTTAATTTTCTTACCTTATAAAAAAAAAAAATTTCAAAACTCATGTAATCTCCTATCTACTAAAAGAATAGGTAATCTCATCATTTTTCCCTCCAAAAAACATCTTATTAAATAAGGAAGGTAATTACATTAAATGCATCTACCAAATAAGGAAACTAATAAATATATTTTATTTCATTAACTTATTATCTTCTCATTAAAGTTATATCTTTTCATCAATATATTATTTTCACTAAAGTCTAAATTATAATCCCTTAATTAAAATATAAATAAAATTTATATAAAATTAAAAATGGTTAAATCGTATATTGATGTTATTATTTGAGAATGACTTAACTCATACTATGTATAAAACAAAACTGTAAATTACTATTATTACTTTTGGGTATAAAAAATTAAGAGAATTTAAAGATTGAAAGATCTCTTGATTAATTATCAGTTACAATTTTTTTTACTCCAAGCAAAATACAATGACCATAAATATAAACAATTAATGAAATACAACTAATATATAAATAATTTATCAAAAAAAAAAAAAAAAACTCTATATACCGTGCATTTATTACACGGGGTCTAAACTAGTTAGTTAATAGTCGTGTAATTAATTCATACTTTATTGTAGACCAGATATATGCGATTGTTCAATATGATGAATGGCCCAATTTGTATTGGTTGACTTGACCTAAATACCTAGACTATACGGAGGCAAACAAAATTGAACATGACATGAAATATTGACTGACCAATTCTATAATTTTACACTTGACTCTACTATATGACCTCACTTAACCAATCTTACTCGAATAAAACCACATCTAAAATTATTGAGTCAATCTTCGTCACAAAATTCATTTACCGTTTCGTAGTAGCCACTATTTAGATAAAATAAAACTAATAATATAATTCAAATGTCTCCCTAATTACTTGTTCTTCATACGACTTTAGAATCTCTAGAGCGATGATGTCTCCTTATCTTGAGAGATTGTCTAACATCTTAATCAGGATAATGTCCGACTAATCATTTACACATGGGCAATCTTTACATACCACAATATCATACACATGTGTGTATGGTATATTCTAACCAATAAGAAAACTAGATTTCAGGTGAATTACAGCTACCATATTATAAAAAAATAAATTTCAAACAAAATAAAAATATAGATTTACTCGATGGATAAGGTTTAGAGTGATATATTACCTTGGCAATACCTGATATACCTAAGAATGCTTCATTACATACGAGTATTTCTCATTTTTATCGACATCAAATACTTACTTATAATCCAAAACAAAATGTTAAAACCGTCTCATATAAAAATTAGCGCAGAAAAATGTAACACACGGCCATACTGTCCACCTAAATATCCTCCAATGAATCCTCTCCTCTCGCCACCACCAATCCCTCTTCTTATTACAATCACAGAAAACATAAATACACACAATCTTCGCCGCCTTGGCCACCGCTAAATCCACGCTTCATTTCTCACTTTCCACTCCTCCCCTTACTAAATACAGTAACATAACAGAAAAAACCTCCATTATTTTTCTCCAATTGCTACTAAAAATGTCGGTGTTATCTTCTCTATCTTCAACTATGCCGCCTATCATTGAGCTGCTCAAAGATAGGGTTTCATCTTCGTCAAATTCGTCTTCGTCTTCGTCTTTAACTGCGTTTTCTGGTGTTGTTCTACAATGTCGCACTGTTAATCGAAGAATTAAGCTGTATTCGGTGTGTCACTCTTCGTCTTCGGAGGTTACATCAATGGCGGATAAGCAGGTTGAATTCAGGAGAGATAATGTGAAGCAGCTTCTTCGTTCTCGCGTTATGCACGGCGTTCGCTCCGGTGAAGGTTGATTTCTCACTTCTTCATCCTTTTTTTTCTCGTTTCGTTTTCTTGAAGATGAAGTTAATGCTGCGCTAATTTCAGTTTATGCGATTGTTTAGTTTTCTTGAAGATGAAGTTAGTTTGATGCGTTGTTTCTTTATTGATTTTGCTGTTTTCGCTTTAGTTATCGTTAGTGAATCTTGTTTTAATTCTTGCGATTGTTTTCTTGATTTTTATTGGAAGTTAATCAGTTTGATTTGTGCTGGAATTTATCCGTTTAGTGATCGTGTTATTGTCGGCTTTCCGGTTTGATTATTGTTAATGTATCTTGTTTTACGCTTCTTCGTTCTTGAATACTCGTTCTCATTCGCTTTCGCTAAGTTTCGAATCATCTGTCTTGAAGATGAAGCTAGTGCTGCGTTGTTTTAATTTATTGTTTTGTTGATTTTGTTTAAAGTTAATTAGTTTGATTTGTGCTGGAATGTATGCTTTAGTAATTATGCTGTTTCGCTTTGATTATCGTTAATGTATTTCTTTTCGACACGTCCTTGTTCTTGAACTCTGGTCGTCATTCACTCTTTCAAAAGTTGAAATTGTTCGATTAGTGTTATCTTTTTCATTAATGACCGGCGTTGATGTTTTGGAGTACGTTTTTACTTTTGAATAATTATACAATTCTGGAATCTTGATTGTATGAACTGAAATAAGCGTGCTCAAATTGACATAAAAATTACAAAGAAGAATGAGATTTCATATACTGATACTACTTCGTATTAAAGAGAGTAAGAGACGAACAAGCAAGCAACATTTAGGATTTAGGACTGTGATCCTACTGTTTGACTGACTCAATTTGGAATAGAACATATGGCGATTTAGTCAAATTTTGTCGTAAGATAGAATTTGAGTGATTTCTGCTATTTGTTGTGAAGAGTTAAAAGATTTTTTCATCATCACTAGAAGTTAGTATCAATAAGATAAGCTGATTGGATTACGACATTAATTGAGGATTAATGTGGGAAGAGTCTTGGAGAGACAAAGTCTCAAATGAGCTTTTACTTTTTAATGTGATGTCTTGGATATCGTCTTGCGATTAGCTTGAGTTCAGTTGGCTTATGTTTTCGTGGCAGTTTCCTATGAGTTTAATGGTTAAAACATTAAATCATTTTGTTCTATATTTTCCATTGTCTATTCAATTCCATCATTTGTATCTGGATATGTGGCGAGTTGTTCCAAAATATTTCTTAAGGTTATCTCTATCTTACTCCGAAGTTATTTTTTAGAATAGACAAAACTAGGTTTTCTTTTGCTTGCAAAATGATGAGATCTGTACCTTGACTTCATGTAATAATGAATGGGAATAGTGTTAATGAATTACTGTCTGTCACTATGTGGCAGGGCGTTTACAATAGTAAATGCCTTGTAGTTATTTTTCGGTTCAGAAGGAAATATTTCCACACGAATATAAATAATTTTCAGTGAAAGAAATATCAAAGAGTGTTTTTGTTATGTTGCAATATGAGTCAACAAGCTCCAGGTTCATCATACTGTCATACTGTTTTCAGCAGTAGTGTCATACTGTCATGTTCTTGATGAAAATGCTTGTAGCTTTTAGAAGCTCCATGTATCTTATACTCTCATCGAAAGCTTCGGTTTTGTAGCTCGTATGCTGGAGTGTGCAATCAATGATCCCCCCCTCCTCCTGTAATGTTCATAGGCGTGTTTCATCCATGCATTTAGTCTGATTTTTGTATTTGTATTGTTATCTTTACATTACCAGAGTTGCTTTCTAGATTGAAAAAGGAATCAGAAGACGGGAGGTTACCTGTAAATGTTGCGTCTGCATTGGAAGATCTTTATGAGAATTACAGGAATGCGGTACGTGTAATCTTGATCTTTTGGAGCCGAATTGTCTATTCTTAGTTCTTACAGCATCTATAGTTCACCGTGTGTGTGGTGTAAAAACCAACTTTTTTTTTTTTCAGGTCTTTTCAAGTGGAATCCCTAATGCTGAGGAAGTTGTCGTGGCTAACATGAGTGCTATGCTGGACTGCATATTTTTGGACATGGAGGTATCAAGGTCAATTTGTGCCTATCAATTAAATCAACTTTGTTAGATGCTGGCCTGAGTTGTATGTGGCCAAATTAAACGTGGAAAGACTTAGCACCTGAAACTTATCGCAATATGCTTTGAGCACTGCTTACTTTGTTATAATTTTTTCAGGACTCATTCGTAATTTCACCATATCATGAAGCTGTCAGAGAGCCTTTTGACTACTATTCATTTGGTCAAAATTACATACGACCATTGGTTGATTTTGGGTGAGTCCATATCTCCACTCTCCTGCGGGATTTTGTGTTGTGTTTTTTTTCTATTGAACTACATTTTGTCCAATAATAAATTAGTCTGCTGTGCAAGTTATCCGAGGTTTTTGGGAAATCAGTTCACCAATCCATAAGGCAAAAGAAAATCACTAGTTAGTTCTATACTTCTATCCATGTGTAAGTAAGTATGCAACCAGAGTCTAGACTCCTACGAGCTAGATTAAATAATAAATAAGCTATTATTATTTCTGTTCTGCCTTGTAGACTAGTATAACTATAAAATCAGAAGAAGAGACATGTGAAAGTACTAAAGGAGGAAGAGACTTGTGAAATGGGTAGTGCTGGATTGCTTGTTCAATGTTCATTAAGTTTGGGTGGCTCAAATTTCTTGTTGTTTGTTGCACTTTATTGAGGAGTTGAGAAATGGTGAAATGAAGGGATTGTGAGGAATAGTGCCCATTGACAAAAGCACCTGAAGACTTGCCCAATCATAGTTGGGACTTGAATCACTTGATGTAGTTGAGGCTTTAAGAGAGTGACATTTAGGTCTCACTTTTATTTCATTTTTGATTTCTATTATTTCACTTCATTTGTTCCTCCTTTTTCTCAATTCCCTTGCATTTTCTTTCCTCCTGTTTATTTGTGAGTTGTCCTGAATTAGTGAATTCCATTCTGGTGTCTGGTCCAAGGCATGCTCTGAAGATTCATAGATAACTTCGTAACTTTTGAACTGAGAGATATAACTTCAATTTTTTGTATCAAAATCCTAATGTTCTAGACTGAACGTCATCCTGAATTCAGACCAGTCCTGCAGAGAGATGCTCAATTGTTAGTTGTCCTGAATTCAGTCCATCCCTGATGACTGGTTCTGGCTACACATGTAGATTCATGAATGACTTTGTAATTTCTAAACCTTGGAATAGAATTTCATATTTAATATGACATTTGTAAGGTTCTATACTAGTATCTCTATTTTTGGCTTTTCATGGTTCCGAATCAAGACAACTTTTATGCATTGTAGATTTGTAGTTTGTATGTTCCTTGTGTTTTATGATTGGCCCATTGATCCCGAGCCAGAACATTTCCTAATTGAGTAGTTTGTAAGTTGTAACCATCATTTACCCTTTGTTTGGATGGAAAAATTTGGAGGGAAAGGGAGAGATGTATTTTTCTAGTTTGGATAACAAGTGTGTTTGGAGAGAAATGGTCTCCGTTTTCTACTTTACAAGCCTAAAAACTCCCTTCAACATAGTAAATATTTGGAAAGAAATCTCCCTTCATCCGTCCTTTTTCACGCATCCAAACTAATGGCTTGCTTGGATGCGTAAAGGAGGCTCTTTTTGTTAGTAGTTTATGATATTCTGTATAATAATAGCTTTCTGTGCAAAAATAACCTAATTTTGTGCTTTACAAGATGTGGTCCGCGGCCTTCTCTTGTAGGACATTCTTTCCATATGCCAGTTAAAGATAAGAGTGCAGAAGTTGATAGCATACAGTCTCAGAGTGTCGGTCACGGCGATTATGTAAAAAGGGTCATGTGTCTGGGTTAAAATGAAGTATTGAAGTCTAGTGTCATGTCAGAACTCAGAAGGTTGGAGTATTGGACACATGAGGCATTGCCACACTCTCAAAGTAAAGTGTCAAAGAAATGTAAACTACAGCACATTGACACACTCCTTAATGTGTAGCTGTCGAATCCTTCAGTTGACCCTGTTTTAAATTTTAGTTACTTGACCTTTGGCACTAACCCTGCTATCATCTATATAACCCAGAACATCATTTGTTGGAAATATCGCCATTTTTCGTGAGATGGAGGAGAAGCGTCAGCAGGTACCCACTGACTCTCATGATCTCTTTACAGCAACATTATTTCCTTGTCAAGAGGTTTTGAGCATGTAGTTTCTTGATGAAATCGGTTGATATTTGCGCTCTGAATGCCTCAGTGACTGAAACTTTTAAGTGATTATCTGGTGTATTGCAAAGTAAAAACTACAACCTTTGTATGTGGAAGGTAGAAGGGGGGTGAGTTTCAACTTCTAATTTGGACGACTATCAACAAATTTTGAATTTTCCTATCTTGAGTTAGGTTCTTCACTACCATAAGATATAGTCCTTTGTTTGATATGTGAAACGTATATGACCTTAGTTTCTAGGCACGTTATATTATTTTACGCAATTGGAACCTAAGCCAAACTTGTTACGTTTCTTGTCATTGTACGAAGGCTTTGCATGTTGTGCCCCCCAAACCCAACAATAGTGTTACCAAATCTGTATGATAGTTGGAGCCTTGGAGGTAGGGTAGAAAGAAGATGGAAGTAGAAGTTTAACATTCAGGGTTTGCTCACGTTTCCTGTCTAAGTTTTGGAAAACAACACTGTAGTTTTCTAGGATGGTGTATGCACTTTGTATAAGTACAATGGAAAAACTATTAATAAAGGCTAAATTTGCTCACAGACTAGGTAAGTGTAGTTGTCAAAATTTGGATTATGAACTGGCACAAACGTGGCCATATGCTACATTGTGTATCTAGGTGTTCAAACTGATGATGTTCTGAATTCTATAATCTCCAATGCTGCTCTTGTAGATTTATTTACTATACAACACAGCTTCTCATTTTCTTGCTGCATCTGCTGCTGGGCACTTGTGCAGTTGTGCGTCAAATAGCGCTTTGGTCGAATGATTATTTCAAGAAATTCTTGTTTTGTACTATGCAGGGGCACAACATTATTTTGATGTCCAACCATCAATCTGAAGCAGATCCTGCTGTTATTGCATTGCTTCTAGAAGAAACAAACCCGTACATTGCTGAAAATTTGGTGAAGCCAATAAACATTTTGTCAAATATGCAGTTAGCACTTCTTGTAATACTTTGATTCCACAGCTTACTTGGGAAAAATGCAACTTCTACCGCAGATCTATGTAGCAGGTGACCGAGTAATAACCGATCCTTTATGCAAGCCATTTAGCATGGGAAGGTGATCCAACTCTCCGCTTTCACTTATATGGGAGAAAATTGTGGCATGGTTTGTGAGGAAGTCCTAAGAACTCTTGATTTTGTTTTACTGCAGGAACCTTCTTTGTGTATACTCTAAAAAGCACATGTTTGATGAACCTGAGCTTGTTGACATGAAAAGAAGAGCTAATACTAGGAGTTTGAAAGAGATGGTCTTGCTTTTAAGGTAGGACTTATTTCCGAAAGTCAACTGCAGTATTGCTATATGGACTTACCTCTTATTTGCTTAAGAGGCTGGTTTTACAAGTGTTGGTTTGTCTTCAAATTGAGCATTTGATCGTAATTGTTGCCTGCTAGCTGCTCTCTCTTTTACCACAACTTTAAACTCAAACCCTTAATTTTGCTAGTAGCTACTGATTTTCTGCTTGTGAACGAATTGCTGATGCTAACTAGCTTATCTGAGTTTCATGTGTTGGGATGAATACACAGAAAGTTGTATTGATCAGGAATTTAGGTTGCGTTTTTGTGTTGCTTTGATCTTTGTACATTTGAGGAACTCATTGAAGAAGTTGGGAAGCATTGGGGCGGCTTAAATTTGTTGTGGTGCGTCATTACATGATGTTTAAAATGATGTCAAAGAATTCTTATTCTTGTATAATATGGTTGAATAAAAAGAAACAGGTTACTATGCTATTCGCGCTACTTTTGTTGTGAAATCGCAGCTGGCAGATAAATTTTCATCTTGGCCATATTGGTCTTCCTGTGTTTCTCTTTGGTTATCATATTAGTTGAATATTTGTATACAGAGGTGGTTCACAAGTTATCTGGATTGCACCAAGTGGAGGAAGGGATCGTGCTGATCCTGTCACTAACGAATGGCACCCGGTAAGATTTCCTCAGAAAACTTCACTTCTGGTATTTATATTTTCGTTGATGGTATTTCTATGAAACTAAATCACTGATATATGAGGAGCAGGCACCTTTTGATATATCTTCGGTGGATAACATGAGAAGGCTTGTGGAGCATGCTGATGTACCTGGGCATATATATCCCTTATCCATTTTATGCTATGACATCATGCCGCCACCGCCTCAGGTATTATTTTGCTGTTATCATGAGTTTAAATTAACTTGTATGTTCTCTAGTATTCCTAGCTCCCAAGGCCTCTTATGTTCTCCAGTTTTCCTAAGTCCCCTTGTTTGTTCAGGTTGAAAAAGAAATTGGGGAAAAAAGACGCATGTCGTTTCATGGAGTTGGGTTGTCTGTGGGACCTGAGGTCAGCTACCACGATATTGCAAGTCGTTGCAGTAATGAGGATGAGGTTGGTGATGGTTGAAACCCATTTTTATTAATTTGCTATTTTTGTTTCCTGCTATAAACGGCACATATCAAATACTCAAAATTAGAGTTAATTGTGGACTTTTGATTGTCTTAATGCAGGCTAAGTTAGCTTATGCACACCGCATGCAGGATTCTGTCAATGAACAATATAAGGTCCTCAAAGCTGCTATACATGGCAAGCAAGGTTTAAGCGCATCAACTCCAGCTGTTCCCTTGTCACAACCTTGGCTTCCTTGATTCCCCTGTGGCCCTGTTGATCAAATCTATTTTTCTACACCTTTGATATTCTTGTAGGTAAATAACCCCTTTTGACTTTGATATTCCGTTGAATAAGTTTGATTCTTCGTTAGCTTGAAGTAGCTGCAGGTTATGTCTTGGGTTTTCGCATGCATGTCGTTGGTTCATTTAAGTTATTTTTCTGCAGGCTGTTAGGCCTGTCTATCTTCATCACTTCTCGTAAATAATTTTCTAAACTTTGAGTCCAACGAAATTCTTAGCCTAGTGGTGAAGATAGAGATATTGGGAAGGTACTTCAAGAGGGTAAAGGCATTATATGGGTTTGTTTTGTGTAGTTTCTTAGTTATTAAGGAGTGAAACCAATCAACAAATTAATTAAAGAAATAAAAACTTGATCGTTTGAAAGTAGGGTAAAGCCATTATAAGGGTTTGCTCCCTTTGCCACAGATAATTATGTCCGCTGCTCATCTTTCTTGACAATCTTGGTGGTTGCTTCTCCTTGCCACTCCTCTCCTTACCCTTCTTTGCCGTTTTAGGGCATGATCAATGCCACGGGGTAGTGCCGATGAATTACAACACATTTGATTTTAAAGCTGATATTGGGCATATATTCCATATTCTTTTTAGATGGTTTGAAAGTCGCTGACTTTGTCTCACTTCCTCATACGGCTCTGATCAACCATTTTTTTCCTTGTAAAAAAATGATCAATGCCATGTAACTAATCATCTGCTATATTCTGCATAATATTCAGTCGGAGGCAATTAACCTGCATTTTAATTCATATTAATTGCAGGTCGACATTTTATATACTTCTAGAGATGCTCCCAGCAAACCGACTTAGTCACTCTCTAGTTTCTCTCAAGTGATACTTTTGGATCCTTGAAAGCTTGTTATAGTATCATTGCTGATATGGCTTATGGAGATTGTTACCACCACCACTCCATTTTTGCTAGATTCGCCTCTGTAGATTTTGCCCATACAGTTCTCAGGTTTTTGGCGCTCTCAGATGCTCGGTGTACAGGTCTGTTGTTCCTGTTGCATGCACATTCGCTGCCGGGAATGGCATTATATTCATTCCTTCTTGATTTCAATTCGTATACAAAACTAGATGGCGATCATGTCATTGTAATTTTTTAGGTGCTTGGTAAAAACTGCACTAATAGAGTATTCGCGAAAGTGCAAAACATCTACCGAATACAAAATGCAACGGTACTTGTTAAAACTGCACTAATAGTCTCTACAATACAAACCTACGTATCCCTTTTCATCTTCAGTAATGTTTCTGATTGAAATATTGATATCGAAGATGAGAGATCGTTACTTGATCATTATTACCAATGTTTTGCTTGAATCTTGGGTGCTTTTTTTCGGTGATCCATCTGTGGAGTCATGGAGCCGTGGCATGGCGGTAATTGATTACTGATTAGCCATCCATGCCCCTACGATCTCCACAAACTTTCTTCTGTTTTAAATATAGATTTTTCTATGAATTTCGTGTAATGGAATTATTTGTTTGACATTTACAAAATTTGGAAGACCTAAGTTCGATTCTACTTGTAACCTTACCCTCTGTCGTTCCTGTGTATCAGGCGACAGGCGGAAATAAATTCGTCCTTTAAACAATATATCCATGACTAAATCATCTAAGCATCAATAACAATTAACAAACACTATTCCATATTATAAAACCAATAAAAAAAAGTAAAGAATTTTTACTTCATTAATACTATAAATTATATGATTGCTCTGCTCTGTCTTCTATGATGTTAAACATCAACCTTGAGAACAACAATCCCAAGCCTTTCTTCACCCTTACCGTATCGAAACCACCATAATTGAACCACACCCCCTTCGTTAAATCCCGTCTCATTCGCGATTAGTAGTGTGTAATTCCAGCTAAATTTTTTATCCTCACCAATCTCCTCGACTTCCTCCTCATGAAGCGTCTTCCATTCTTGTTCATTAAAAGTTTCATCCTCACCAGTCTCCGTGACTATCTCCTTCTTCATAGGCTTAGGCCATCTCCCTAGACTCGCCTCAGTGTTTACAAAAAAAAAAAAAAAAAATGGAGATGCGGGGTATCGATCCCCGTACCTCTCGCATGCTAAGCGAGCGCTCTACCATCTGAGCTACATCCCCTTCTTGTTTATTCTGCATTCCAAATATTTATTTAAAAATATGTATTAGGGTACTTGTTAAAATTGCACCAGTAATCTACAATACAAACCTACCTATTTCCTTACATGATATCTTTCTTTAACTCAAATTTCAGGTATAAATAAAATAAATGATAATCAGTCGATTTTTTACGGTTCTTTTGTTTTATTTATGGACTAATGTGACATCATATATCATATATTATATTAAAGTTGAAGCCGATACCTTATATGAGTGCCACGTGTCATATGTAGGAAAGCTTGACAATTAATTTAATATAATTAATGAAATGATTAATGATTCTATCCTAATTTAACATATAAAACTACCAATCCAAGATT
>VHZZ01000003.1:732969-749433 GCA_009801015.1 Silene noctiflora
AGTATATTACTATTTTATTTTTTATATATTATTATTATTATTATTATTATTATTATTGTTATATTACAACCTTTTTATTATTATTTCAGTTCAGTTCAGTTCAGATAAGTTCAGTTCAGTTCAGTTCAGTTCAGTTCAGATCCATTAAGTTCAGTTCAGTTCAGTTCAGCTCCATTAAGTTCAGTTCAGTTCAGTTCAGTTCAGTTCAGACAATTTCAGTCCAAAAGAACAGAGCCTTAGTTTACAAAGTTTGAAAGACGATAATAAAAAAATAGACTTTTTTTTTTCGGTTTTTCTGACGTGTGCCCTGAAGGCACATCATAAAAAGCTAATATAATATGTTTAAAAATATATCACCGGAAATTGATATACAAACTTAGGGCTGAGTATCGGTCCAAAATTGGACCAAACCGGACCGAACCGAAGTCCAAAATTAAAAATTTAGGGACCGAAGACCGGACCTAAAACTTTCGGTCTTGGACTGGACCAAACCCGAAATATTTGGTCTGGTCCGGTCTTGGACCGAAATGGACCTAAACTTTTTTTTTCACTATTTTGTATACGATAAATACATTTTAATTCTGCTAAATAAAATGCATTTAAATAATTAGACGTCACTTTTTATGAAAATCATTGACAATACTAATTTATAATGTCTTTTGAAGATAAAATGTTAATTTGATTTATAATATTTTAATGATTAGTCTTACAAAACATGATATTTGGTCCATTCGGTCCATACCTAAATTAACCGGTCTTGAACCGGACAAGACCGAAGACCGAAAGTTGAAGAAATGAGTACCGAGGACCGGACCAAAATAATTTGGTCCGGGTTTGGTCCCGACCAAATGATCCGGTCCGGTCTATTTTTTCGTTCCGGAACTAAATTTGCTCACCCCTAACAAACTAATACTCGCCCTTAAATAAAGAAATAATCTTGTAATCTTGTAAATATTTCTCTAATTAGCTCGTTAAGATACATGTTAGAAAAACCGTTTTTTTCCCAAAACGACTTATAAATTGAAACGGGCGGAATGTACCGCGGAATTTGGAGTTGTTGAAGACAATTGGATGCTTGTATGTCATTGAACACAAGTGAAACCAATATAAGAACTAAGAAAAATATTTGAATTGTTCAAAACTGTAAAGAATACGCGGCATTTCCCAAAACTTACCAACCACAAATCATATACGTATTCACATTTAAAAAAAAATGTATTATTAGTCAAACAAACCAAAGAGTTGTGGAGTTCAACTCTTAAGAAACAGGTACGTTATTTCCCTATGTATATATCGGTTAGTCTTGTGTTGGACGGTTTTATAATAAACTTGTGTCGATACCTTATACAATTATTCATTTATTTGTGATAAGCTATATATCAATGGTTGGTTTTGACTGTTGCACGTTTATGTCATAACTATATGTTAGTTTAATTTGTTTAATTGCATAAAGTTGACATCTTTGACAAGTTATGCTCAACATGTCTGATTTTTGATTCTATATGTTTGGTAGATATTAATCATTTGTGTTTTTGTGATCATTAAGGTGATGATCAAGTTGAGGGTGTCCATAAATTTACCACCTTTGATGTTTGTATCATATATGGTTGAGGTTTTTTGTTTTGATTATGATAAAGTTTTCGATTTTTGTTAATTTCAAATTTCAAAATTGAGGGGTTTTGGTTAAATAAATTGGGTTTTGAGTAAAATTGTGTTTTATATAAAGATTAGTGAGTATTTGTTTCGAGGTTGTATTGGTTGAATTGACGGTTCTCAAATTTTGATTCATGTCAGCCGACCCCATATCATTTGAAATTGTTGTTGTCGTTGTTGAGGTTGGAGTATCAGGGTTCTGAGTAGTAATTTGTTAATTTATCGGAATTTAGTGAAAAAATTTACATTATGTATAAACCAAGTGGGTCAAATTTGTCTGATGCATCTGACATTCCACCAGGAAGGCCAATGCATCCATCACAGGTGACATTCGCTAGACGGACTCCGTCTGGTCGATATGTCAACTATTCTAGAGATAATCTATCAAGAGATGATCTTGATAGTGAGATGGGAAGTATGGAATTTATGAACTATACAGTTCATATTCCTCCTACCCCTGATCATCAACCCATGGACCCGACTGTTTCACAGAGGGTGGAGGAGCAGTATGTGTCGAATTCCCTTTTTTCGGGGGGTTTCAATAGCGCGACAAGGGCACACATGATGGATAAAGTCACAGAGTCTGAGGTGACCCACCCTCAGATGGCCGGGGCTAAAGGGTCTCCTTGTCAAGTTCACGGGTGTGACGGGAAGGTGATGAGTGATGGAAGGGGTGTTGACATTCTCCCATGTGAATGTGATTTCAAGATTTGTCGGGATTGTTATATTGATGCGGTTAAAGGAGGTGATGCTATGTGTCCGGGGTGTAAAGAGCCTTACAAACACACCGACTTGGATGAAAAGGCGGTTGACAATGGTGGACACAATTTACCATTGCCACCGTCAAAGCAAGAGAGAAGGATGTCTTTGATGAAGTCAAACAGAAACCAGAATGGTGGAGGCGAGTTTGACCATAATCGATGGTTGTTTGAGACGAAGGGCACTTATGGTTATGGAAATGCCATTTGGCCTGAAAATGGTGATGGTGGTGGTGGTGGTGGTGATGATGATGGTCGAGACCCATCTGACTTTCTCAACAAACCGTGGAAGCCTCTTACTCGCAAATTGAGAATGCCGGCTGCTGTTATTAGTCCTTACAGGTAATCTTAGTGCTTTTTCCTTTGATGCAATTGTTGCTGTTTTTTTTATGCAGTTCTGCTTATAATTTTGACTGATAAATTTAGAACTTTATCATCTTGGTATTAAAATTATTGCTCTGAATTTCGACTGATAAATTTAGAACCTGTTGCTCTTTGAAGAAGGCTTGTTTTCAGACTTCTTTGTACTCCGTATTAGTTTGGAACCGAGTGCAGCTTGTCCTCCGTTGCTTGTACCTTAAGTGAATAAAAACCCGATTCTTCAACTAATGAGGAGCCGTTTTTCTGTTAGACACTTTCAGTTTTATTCTGATAATCTGTTCCTAATTGCGCCTTCCCTTTTCCTAAATTGTTTTCGTTTTACCTAATATTTACCGTGAATGAATATTCATGCTAGTCGATCCAAAATTATTTTTGTACTAATGATATTTCCGTGTTTTTGGAAACGCTTGCAGGCTTCTTGTTTTAATCAGACTTGTTGTTCTGGCATTTTTTCTTGCATGGAGGGTAAAGCACACTAATCCTGATGCACCATGGTTATGGGGCATGTCTGTGATTTGTGAGCTTTGGTTTTCATTCTCTTGGATTCTTGATCAACTCCCAAAGCTTAATCCCGTCAATCGTGTAACCGATCTAGCTGTTCTAAAAGAGAAGTTTGAAACGCCGAGCCCCAACAATCCCACCGGGATATCCGACCTTCCAGGGATGGATATTTTTGTCAGTACTGCAGATCCTGAAAAGGAACCTCCTCTAGTTACTGCAAATACTATTCTGTCTATTCTGGCAGCGGATTATCCAGTAGAGAAGCTTGCTTGTTACGTCTCTGATGACGGAGGTGCCCTGTTAACCTTTGAGGCCATGGCTGAAGCCGCTAGCTTTGCAAATATGTGGGTCCCATTTTGCCGGAAGCATAATATCGAGCCAAGAAATCCTGATTCCTACTTCAGTCTGAAAAAGGACCCGTACAAGAACAAGATGAGGCAGGACTTTGTCAAGGATCGTCGTAGGATTAAGCGGGAGTACGATGAATTCAAGGTTCGTACTAATGGCCTTCCTGACTCAATCCGTAGACGTTCTGATGCTTATAACGCTCGAGAAGAGATCAAGGCTTTGAAGAAGCAGAGGGAGCAGGCTGGAGATGAGCTTTTGGAGCCTATAAAAGTGCAGAAAGCTACTTGGATGGCGGATGGGACCCACTGGCCCGGCACTTGGTTGAATCCTGCACCTGAGCATTTTAAGGGTGATCATGCCGGAATTATTCAGGTATAAACTTGCATCTCGTTTCACTTCTGGTTTGTCGGACTCTATTTTCTTCCCAAGTAACTTATCCTCTTCGTGTAAAGAATAAGTTTCCTGCGAGACACAGTATGTTTTATGAAAAACGGTTTTATAATAACTTATTCTGAACTGCACTACAGCGAAACTGAAATGTCATTTAAAATTGTCAATTTAACACCAAGTAAAAATGTCGGAAATGGTCACCTGGTCACCTACATTTGTCAAAGGAGAACACTTTAACATATCAGCAAAGTCGTCTTGTGATAATCTTTTCATTATAAATCAATAATCTTATTATAACACCGTCTGATGTGAGAATTTGTGAAAGAATAAATTCTTTTAGGGCTCCTGAACCACATTTTGCCTGGTATACTGATATACAGATGCTATGTGATGTTTTCAGGTCATGTTGAAACCTCCGAGCAACGAGCCTCTTCACGCAACACATGAAGATGACAGCCCTTTGGACTTTAGTGAAGTTGATATTCGCCTGCCTATGCTGGTTTATGTTTCTCGTGAGAAGCGCCCGGGTTATGACCACAACAAGAAAGCCGGGGCTATGAATGCACTGGTTCGAGCCTCAGCAGTCATGTCAAATGGGCCTTTCATCCTAAATCTTGATTGTGATCATTACATTTACAACTCCGAAGCCATAAGAGAAGGGATATGCTTCATGATGGACCGGGGTGGGGACCGCATTTGCTATGTCCAGTTCCCTCAGAGGTTTGAAGGCATTGACCCGTCTGATCGGTATGCCAATCACAACACTGTTTTCTTCGACATTAACATGCGAGCCCTTGATGGTATCCAAGGGCCAGTATATGTGGGAACTGGGTGCCTTTTCCGTAGGATCGCCCTGTATGGGTTTGATCCACCTCGGACCAAGACACAACCCGGTTTCTTCAGTTGCTGCTTTGGTAAACGCAAGAAGCAAATTTCTACTTCCACTTCAAATACATCGGAAGAAGTCCGAGCACTTAGAATGGGAGACTCAGACGACGAAGGGATGGACTTGTCTTTGCTCCCGAAAAAGTTTGGTAACTCAAACTATCTCGTTGACTCAATTCCTGTGGCGGAGTTTCAGGGCCGCCCACTTGCTGATCACCCGTCTGTCAGAAATGGTCGACCACCTGGCGCCCTAACCATCCCTAGGGACCTTCTAGACGCAACAACCGTGGCAGAGGCTATAAGTGTCATTTCATGTTGGTACGAGGATAAAACCGAGTGGGGAGGTCGGATTGGTTGGATTTATGGTTCGGTGACAGAGGACGTGGTCACAGGTTACAGAATGCACAACAGAGGCTGGAGATCAATCTATTGTGTGACTAAGAGAGACGCCTTCCGCGGGACTGCACCCATCAATCTGACTGACAGACTCCACCAGGTCCTTCGTTGGGCCACAGGGTCAGTCGAGATTTTCTTCTCCCGGAACAATGCCTTGCTGGCTGGCGGCCGGCTCAAGTTTTTTCAAAGGATCGCCTATCTAAATGTCGGTATCTACCCTTTCACCTCGATTTTCCTAATCGCCTATTGTTTCCTCCCTGCATTGTCTCTCTTTTCCGGGCAATTCATTGTGGCATCCCTAAACATAACTTTCCTCATTTACCTCCTCATAATATCCCTATGTCTCGTCTTACTCGCACTTCTCGAGATCAAATGGTCCGGCATTGCCTTAGAAGAGTGGTGGAGAAATGAACAATTTTGGCTCATTGGAGGCGTGAGTGCCCACATTGCAGCCGTGTTTCAGGGTATCCTCAAGGTCATAGCTGGTATCGAAATCTCCTTCACACTAACCTCTAAATCAGCTGGAGACGAGAATGATGACGAGTTTGCAGAGCTCTACCTTATCAAATGGACATCCCTCATGATACCGCCTCTCGTAATTATCATGGTTAACTTAATCGCCATTGCTGTCGGATTTAGCAGGACTATATATAGCACTAGCCCGGAATGGAGCAAGCTTCTTGGAGGAGTATTCTTTAGTTTTTGGGTGTTGGCACATTTATATCCCTTTGCTAAGGGTCTCATGGGAAGAGGAGGAAGGACTCCCACAATCGTGTTCGTGTGGGCCGGACTTATCACCATCACCATCTCCCTCCTTTGGGTCGCCATCAACCCCCCGAGTGGCGGTCAAAATACCACCGACCTTGGAGGAGGGGGTTTCCAATTCCCTTGAGTATTACATATCAATATATCATACCATCACTTTTGTTTATACAATGAACCGTTGCGCGCGCGCACGCGCACACACACTCACAAAAAAAACTTACAATGTTCATGCATTTTCGAATTTATTTATTTTTTTTGTAATTTTTTTATTGGAACAATTCTTACATAAATTTTCGGATGGGTTTCGATGTTTATAGGTTGTATGAAGGATATAAGGGTTTTCAGGTGCATGTATGTGCATCCTTTTATAATTATTTACATTATTTTTGTAATTTATTTTAAAGGTATAAATAGTGAAATATTTGAGATGTAACCCAAGAATTTTATATATGTTATCAGGCACATTTTCAGATTTTTTTGCAACAGTGATTTGTTTTTAACATATTTTGTTATCAGATTTAGTACTTCTTTGTGTGTCTAAAACTCGAATATTATCTAAAATATTACTGCAAAGAATTAAGGGGGTGTTTGGTTCACCCAATCTAGGTATAAGGTATGGGTTTGGAATGAGCTAAACCCATACCTTGTGTTTGTTTCATGTTTTTTGTATTTTGATACCCATACCTCAAACCCATGAGGTATGGGTTTCTCATACCCAAGGAGGAGGTGGGTATGAGAATGATACCTTTGGGTATCAAATAAAAGAAGAGAATTAAAAAGAAAAATATTGTGAAAAGATCCATATTTTTTAAATAAGACATTTTTCAGGAAAGATACACAATTATTTTTTCCAACATGTTTAATATATTTAAAAACAAAAAATATTATGATATTTTAAAAAAGCAACATATATAAAAAGAATTATAAAAAAGTTTTAACTAATCAATACATAAAAATTTAAAGTAGAAAATTAATAAATAAGTAAATAGTATAAAATCTTATTAATAAAATAAACCTACAACAAGATTTGATTTCTCATCCCAGAATTGAACCAAACACAAGGTATGAGGAATCGAGTTCCAAACTCATACCACCCTGGTTTAATTCCTGATTCCATACCGATAACTTTGTGCGAACCAAACGCTCCCTAAAGGATTTTGGAATAGCATTTATGTTTAAACAAATTATCTAAAACTAGTACAGATCCCGCGCTATTGCGCGGTATATAGAATTTTTTTTTTTTTTTAGTGTATTAAATTTGCACACCATAAATATTTAATATTTCTCTCTTTTGTATTTTAATATGAAACAAAAAATTTGAAATGGAAAACTAATTAAAGAGAATTAAGTTAATTGTGATTTTTTTTTTAAATGAATTTTTTTGTCACGAAACTAATAATAAATACTAAATATGTGTCAAATTATTATCTACAGTAATATATTATTGCATTATTCAAAAATTTAGCAACATCTATAGTAATATATTATTGCATTATTCAAAAAATTAGCAACTTGTGGTTTATAGTTTAAAACCAATTTTAATTTATTTTAATGAAAAACTCATAATTATGAATTTAATTAAATGATTAGAGTTTAATTATAAGAACATATTCATTGAAAATATAATAATGTAATGAAATAAAGTTTTACTTATTACTTTATTTAGCTAGATGCATTTTGGAGGAAAAATTAAGAGAATTTTTATTCTCTTAGTAGTAAGGGGATGGGTTACCACGAAATCGGATTTTTTACCCTGCAATTTTAAAGCAATAGCGCATGCATGCTTTTGGCTGCAAAAAATTAACCACAAAATATATAGCGTCTTTTTCACTTGTTTAGTTAGTAAATTAGACCGGAAAAATCGCAGTTACATGCAGTAGATCGTCTCATATAAATTTTTGTGCAACCATATTCCCTCACATAACACAATTTGGACAACCCGGAAATTCAGAAAGGATAAATGGGAAAGAATACTTTTCAGTGTTCCTTGAAAATAACACGAAAACGCAACGTAAGCTAGTTGGCCGGGACAAAAAATACCATACACAGCTCATAATCCCAAGGCATTTTCCATTTATCGTGGATTACATCCGTAAACCATAAACAAGGCGATAAAACACTCAGATCGAAAACTTCTAATATCACTGCCTGCTCTCAGACCGTCAATCATGGGAATGCCACCAGGTTCAAACATGGCATATCCCTATTTCCTAAATCCTAACTATTCAAGTTTGCCAATTTAAATGGCATGAGGGACTCGATATGCTGATTGCATATATCAATGGCTTCTCAAGATGACTAGGTTAGGACTTAGGAGGTTAGGTTATACTCCTGAAAAATAGGATGAAACCTATGGTGGTTACCTAAAGACCGGTCTTCCCTTGGCCTGTTTTCGCACTTTCCTGAGTTCCGTTAGCCAAGGAAAGTTCAGGTCGGCTGGATCCTATATCTTCTGAAGTTTCACCAAGTCGTTCCTGCAAAAGTTGAACGTTGCTGATCACTTTCTGAGAAGAATAAAGATTAGGGTTACAACAAACACAATTCATGATATTATCACTTGATAAGATGGTATATCGTGTCAAACTATGTCTTCATCGTGGATTTTGATCTAAACCTGTCAAAACTGACCTAATAACTCGGCTAAAGAAGGCAGCTTGAATAACAGCCGAATTGAACTAAGCGGTTCCAAATGAACTATTTGCCAGGTCTAGTAACTTGCAACCCAAAGAAGTTTTGTTACAGCACAAAATAATACTTTTACTAATAGACAAGCAACAGAAAACCGGTAAAAGTCCCTGACAACTTTTAGTTGGTGCATCATCACAGATAGAAATCATAACATGCAGTACGTAAGCCATAGATGCAGCCTAAACAACAAGCCACCACAACGTAAACAAGAGAGATAAATAAAGACCTGCAATAGTAGTTCCCCGCAATTTTGCACAGAAATACAGTATGCACTTTTTGTTTAGAACACATACTCGAGGAAAAGAAGACACGCATAAGACATAAGCATGTTGACATTTCTCCAAGTTTTCACTTGCTAAAACGACCAGAAAATATTACTCCTTCCGTCCCATTTATATGGTCCCCATTTGACTTTGGTGGTCAAACAACGTTGATTTTGACCAATATTTTCAGGTAATATATAATATCCGTGGTTACTTAGATGATGGTGATATGAAGTGAGTTTTTTTATAGGTGAATATTACTTTGTATCTCTACACGTATTTGGAGCTTAATGGTCACCAAAGTCAACTAGGTACAACTCGTACAAGCCATACAACGAATTTGGGATGAATGTAGTAACATTCAACATTCTCAAGGTGCAATCAAACAAATCAAACATATTTATTAGCAAATAGATATCAGTTTCCCAAAAATGAGACAGTACCTTAAGCAACGTATTCTCTGTCATGAGCTGGTCACACTCACTCTTGATTCGATTTAGTTCGGATCTAAGATTAGCGTTTTCTTCTTTTAATACTTCAGCGCGCTGGGCCAGCTCATCACATTCAGCCTGATCACAAACTCAGAGATAGATATGTCATAAGTGTCCCATCCATCTTGAAAACGTACTAAGCAATTTGATAATACGGAGTAATAATTGTGGCCAGAGCCTTGCCTGCTTACGCAATCTTGATCTGCGTGCAGATTCCCTATTAGACTGCTTACGTCTCTGTTTTTTAAGTTCTCTCTCGTCCTGTAAGCAAGATGATGATGATGTTTAAGAACATAAAAAATTACCAGAACAAGAACAGAATTAATCTTGACCAACAAATAAACAACAGCAAAGAGAGAAAGACATTCAGAGTTTAATAACAGGTACAAAAGAACCAAGTTCAGAACAGTTGCAGCTTACGAAAAGACATGTGTTAACTATGTGACTTCACCTCTTCTTATTACCGTGCGTACTAGGGTCTACTCCCAACACTCATACGTGATTATACCACTTGGACCCAAAATTTTAGGGCATGAACATGATAACACCTCTTCATAAATCATTGTAACAACGTCGAATTGATGTCACGTTTTAACCAAGTAAGAAAAGGGAATTTTCTCCAAAGTCCGCTAGCTTCCTCTTTTACATACACCTCCGTTCTGCCAACAGCCAACAGAACCATCCAATATATGTTTAGGTTAACTTTCTTCAATTGAACAGGTCTTCACAATTTAAATGTAGCTAACTTTGTAGAAAGCAGTCAAGCACAGCTTCCATAATTTAAGTGGCCTAAGGAATTTTTTGAAGATTTAGTCGATGGACCAACGAATACTTAGTTCATCACTTTGGCACGCTGGTTTATAGACTATGTAGTTACTGTAGAATCATCAGAGACCATACTATTAATGTTTATTTACAGCAGAGAACTCTAAAAGAGAGAAAAGTAAACTAGTGAGCCATAACTGATTTTGACGATCGCCATATGTCCATAGCATTAAAAGTGTAACTGGAAGCTATATTATTGCGACATGAAATATATCTTGCATGTCGCATGCTGTACAAGACACGTAGACAATTCATAATAAGCCAAAAAAACAAAAAAAACACCACCACTGACCACCGCAACAAATCTTACACTTCAACAAACACTGCATCCAACACTTGATATTGAGGTCAGTAACATAGACTGGAATTCATAAGCTTGACAATTTTGCAATAATAGTCATTCAAAAAATCACACATTTAACTTCCACAATCGAACTGCTAAAAAACGTGTAAAACATGTATGAAAAGAAAAGGTTGGAAAAAATAAAGAAAGAGCAATGATAAAACCTGTATCCAAAGCTGTGACTGCGAGTTATCTCGAGATCCAGTGGAAACCACTCCAGTAGCAACCGGTCCCCGCATTGCTGGGATAGGAGATGAAGCAGGAGTACCCCAGTAATCCATACCAATATTCAAATTGGTTGCAGGCCCAGCCACACCACCAGGCCCAGGCATTGGCCCAACAGCCATTGCATGATTCACAATTGTGTGAGGTGCGTTTACAACACCATTCTGAGTAACATAAGCGGAATTACCATTCTGAGACACGGTAACTGCAATGAAAGAAAACAAAAATCACAGTTCTGTATGAATCAAAAAGAAAGTATGGTAAAGTTCGTTTCAGAATTATATTTGCAAATAGTTAACCTTCTCCAGCTTCATGTCTTCCTTCGGACCTCGTTAGCGAGTTCTGTTAAAATGAAGTGGGCAACCCATGAGTGGCATTTGGAAAAATACTAACATTGGAGCATTTTACAAGACTGGTAGACAGGACATCAAGGAAAGGTAGGTAACTGACGGAAGAGATGTAATTTTATATTTTAGTTGAATATCAGGACGCAGAAATAAATCACAATTCGCAAGTAAAAAAAAAAAAAAGTAAAAAATACATTACCACATAGGGCAAAAAATCCCTCCATGGCCCCGTCCACAGCATAATATTTAGGCTTTCTTTTTTCTGGCCAATACATTAGTTTGTTTACATTTGAAATTTGTATTTTGGCAAATTTTAATCAGGTTAAATTAGAAACCTACCACCCCTCCCCCACACCGCCCCCACCTTCATGCAAAACCCCAACCCATGCATTCTCCTTTCACAGACCCCTCTCTTGCACCATCCCACCTCTTCCCGTTGGCCTGCCCCATGTCTCTTTTCTCAGCTTCAGCATCCTCTCACTCTTTTCCCAGATCCACTGAGCTCCCTCTCATCACTCACTTTCCTCAGATTGTTGACCTCCAACCCTTTTATCGTTCCTTCTCCCTTTCACCCTCACCCTCTTTCCTCCTCCCACGACAACGCCTTCACGACCACACTCTTGATATCACTTGATACCCAAGCCCCCTTTCCATTGAACTCTGATGAAACAATGAGAGCACCGGCAGGGGGAGAAGAGTGAAAAGGGGTTAAAAGTGAAGAGGAGAGAAGAAAGGAGGAAGATGGGTTGTCCTAGAAGGGAGAGGGGTCGCAAGTGTGGTGCAATTATGGCGGCCAGTTACAGTAGGGACTAGGCAGGGAGGTTAGGGATAGTGAGGATCAGCGGTCAATGGGAGTAGCCGTGGTTGTGGATGAGAGCTGGCAATGCGATGAAATTGAGAAAGAGGGGTTGCTTTTAAGGGATGGTTAAAGTTAGAAAAGGGATATCTCCACACCCACTAGCTTTACCTTACCCAAATACTCATTCCAAACGCAAATGTACACATCCTAATGCGCTGAAGGGGGTAATAAAGTGTGAACAACATTACTAATATAGTACTTCCTCCCATTCATTGGAAATGCAAATTTGCAATTTTGCACTTCCCACAAGGTTTCTAGAATGCAAGTGTCAAGCGGGTTAAGTTAAAAAAAAAAAACAAGGGAATAAATAGCAAGTTCGGTGGGCACAGTCTAACACTTGTCGCAGATGGACACGAATACTTTTGAATCAAACATACTGTGATAGTTACCCTTAAAGAGATAAGCCAGACTTGGTCACAGTACCTCTGAACTCGATTTCAACTTCAATTTCGAAGGTCTCAACTTTCGTGAGTATCGTTCATTTGAGGGTAAAACAATAGATCGTTAAATGTAAGGCTAAAATCATGTTTAGCCATACTGCCATACAGAAATCACTATGTTGACTAATCAGAATCTGGATTCGAGACAGCTTTTATCTACCATAAATACTGTTTACTTTCCTTTTTTAACCATACTATTCGACTTCTGTTTTGTTGAAGTTACTCCGGGAGCAGAAGTACAAGCGAAAACACTATACAACTTTTATTACGTCAAAGACCCACCGTTTCCTAATGTTATCCTTTAGAACCAACTACCAAGGAATTGTTCTTCATAATGGCTAACTACGTAAAATGCTGCAGTTAGACTGGAACAAGAATATTCAGGAATATAAAGAGCTCTGTGATTAGACAATGCCTATTTGGTTTCTTTATCGACTGAAATCTCAAATATATTCATCTACCGCTGTATAGTTAACTTGTTTCCACAGAAAGAAAGAAAATACATCTAGAAAAAGAACATATATAAAAAGAAACTGTAAGGAAACATAACTGGTTGGGAGTCTTACATTGTTAGAATCTGCATCACTTCCTTCACTTGAACCATCGCTCCCACTATCGGCACTGTAAAAACAAACACATTTCAACAAGCTACATCATTCTTTGAACTTGCAACCACATCCTGATGCCTCAAAATACAATTCTTCCAACAGATAACAGACAGACAGACACAAATCCACAATCATACAAAACTGGAGACATAGCAATATAGTTGCCGACTGAAGACACAACATGATCGTGAATAAAAACAAACAATATTGTCCAGAAATATAATTAGATATTTTGCACCTAAAAAGATTTTTTTGCAGAAACCATAGTATTAAATTCTTTGATCAACTAGCAAGGGTCGTTCTAGCTTAACCAGAGGTCTAGCGTTCGAGCCCCAACAGTGTTAAAACTCATGAGGGAGAGCTTTGCCGCCTAATGGTCCTACCCGGCTCGAATCCGGACTACACCAGATGGTTTACACCAAAAAAAAATTCTTTGATTGAGACTTGATCTCGTAATCAGCCGGTCAAGGCCTGATCTCAGTTGTTGGGCTTTAAATGAGTCTAATGTCGCCTAATAATATTACCGGGTGAACTCCAAAACCTTTATAAATTGATGATGCGGTATTAAGGCCTGATTTAATACCATAGAGGTAACAGCATAGTTTCCTGGAAAGTAATGAAAAATATAAGAAATAGACTCAGTTATGCAGCCTTTTGTATTCATAATAAGAGATTGAAAAGAATGCTGAGAGTCAGTTTCGAAGTTCATTTTCAAGGCCTCTGTACTGATAAACAGGTCAAAAAGTACTCAAACGAACAAGAAAATTCAACAATATAGTTCTATGTTTAATGGTTATTCTAAATTCTAAATTCGCCAAACGCAATCATGTTGATAAAAGACATTAAAAAAAAATTCAATACCTCTTGGAGCAGTCGCCATTCGCAGCTATTCCAGTTGTTTTACTGTCTTCGTTAGTCTTCCCAGTCAACATATTCAAACTACCCAAACTCCCTCTCATTCTTTTCACAGGTAACTTTTCTTTTCCCTCAGGCTGCTTAGTGTCTGCGTCTGAAGTTCCATGAGTATTCCCCTACAAAAGAAACTACGTCATTTCCTTGGAATGGGATCCCTCGATAAAACTAAGAAACCAAATTCTTAAGAATAGGAACACCAGCTAATGACTCACTGAAGCTTCAGCAATGCCATTCGGAGAGGGGATAGCAAATGGAGCAAAAGGATAAGAGCCCTGCCACATTTTAAGTTGCATGAAAAAAACACCGAGAAAAAAATAGAAAAATAAATAGATGAATTGATTCATAGTACAACATTGATACCGGAGGCATAGATGGGTGTCCATATAAACCACCATGAGGATACATGGCTACATATGGATGAGGAGGAGTACCATAAGGGGGCATCATATGCTGCAAAACAGTAAAAGACACTCATAAGAAACAAAATAAGCACTTCTGAGAAACATACAGCATTACTAAAAATGAAATGACAAATAATAGAAAGATTACAACTGCACCGCATGAAACTCAAGACCAGTCGTCAATTGCAATACAATTGGAAATACAGTAGGTCTCTAAAATACTTTCCGTGTCATTACCAGCCAAAAGGCAATAAGTGACTACAGTATGATAAACTTAAATGAGGGTATTATTAAAATTGGAGAGCAACAAATAAACCATATATATTGTACAGTGTTCTCCTACGACCTACGTACCTGAACACCCCACATATAGGGGTGAGGTTGGGGGTTGGAAGCCATGAATCCAGGTGGAGGAATATGTGCGTATGCCTGTTCAACAACCAAAAGATAATCACATATCTTCATCCCAAGTCGCGGTTAAAATCCATAAATCCAAAAGCTAACGCTACACAAACTATCCTATCATTTTTAATGCACAAAAGTCGCCACCTTGGACCCTTTGCCACTTCAAACAAAATGGCACATTGACGCTCCATATTGATCAAAACCTTAATCCTCCCTCAAAATTAGCACAATACATTCACGCGGACAATGCTTGATAGATAAATTCACAAACTCAATAACAACTTAGACTAACAAATTATCCTAAAAAATGAATTACAGGCAGTTTAAGCACGAACCTGATAACCGGGCCACTCAGCATTCACAGTAGCTGTCGTCGAGGCAGACGATTGCTCCTAATACAACATATATGGGCAATATCGGAATTCAGTAAGCTCATAATAGCCTCAATTTTGCTTTCATATAACATAATAATAACAGCCCAAATTAAAGATCAGAACTTTAACCGCAATAACAACAAATATGAGGGGTAAAAATCATACTGGCACACTTTCCGAAGGATTCGGCTTCGGCTCATTCGATGGTTTATCTGTGTCACTACTACCCATGATCCAAAATTCAATATCCAAATCTACAAGTTCTTCCTATATGATCACAAAATTTACACCATAATCAACAAATTAAGCTAAAATCGAATAAAATTAAACAAGATGGAAACAAGTTTAGCTAAAACACAACAAAATTAAACAAGATGAAATGTTAAATTACACCATAATTAACAAAATTAGCTTAAACCCAGTAAAATTAAACAAGATGGGATGCTAAATTTACCTTAATATGAAGGTGAATTGGAGGAAAGAGACCAACAACCAATCATTAACTAAATAAACTAAGTATTGAAATAGAGTTCAACAAAATTCAATACAAATTGAAGGGGAAATTGGCGCGAAATTGTGGGGTTTTTGACGATTTAATGTGGGTTTTGTTGGTGTGAAGGGAATTGAAGGAAGGTGTTAAATTACATTAACAGACGTGTTGGGTTAATTGCTTCAATCAGGTAAAAATTAGGGTTTCGATTTTCTGTTAGAAAGGGGGGAAGTCTTGGAGATGAGTCAATTCTCGTGGAGGAAAAAAAAAAATTAAAATAATGTTGCGAGAAAAAATGTGAAAAGAGGAGAAAAAATGTTTATTGACTAGACGTTGACTCGATTCGAGCTTCTCCGGAGTTAGAGCATTCACAACCATGCTCAATACCCCGTCCTCATCTCACTCTCTCTTATCAATTCTTACTCATCCACCTCATTAATTCTCAACTTTTCAATTTTACACCTCCAACAATAATTTACACTTATTCCTCATCACTCTCTTTCATCATTTATTTCTCTTACTTTAACATACCCCACACATTTTTTACAATAAAATCTATTTTCGTAATTTTTTCGGGTTTTCAACTTGATAACTAGTTTTTGTACCCGTGAAAATCACGGGTGCGTTTGGAATTAATTATGTAAGCACACGCATAATGTAACTTCGTTTATTTGGTACATATTGACTCTTTTATTGCTTCCATTGACACACAA
>VHZZ01000003.1:843633-883024 GCA_009801015.1 Silene noctiflora
CGATCGAGTGACCACAGCTAGATCGAGTGACCCACTATCACTCCTCCACTAAGGACCAGACGAGACTTGGCAAGCGTTACGGTCGGTCAACGCTATTCAAAGGCCCCATAAGGGCGGGTATTACAAACTCTCTCAACCAAAATCCTCAAATATTCATCATCCTACATCACCACCTTCGACACCCCTCCACCACCGTCGCTGCCCAGATACTTCACTGCCGACCACGCCTCACCGTCAGCACACCGTTGCTACACCGCCACACCGCTGCCACAAGTAATGTTTTTTTGGAATTTATTTAGATCGAATTTTCTTAATTTGAAGTATAAATTAGACTAGGATTGTTGTTTGCATATATTATTAGTGTTTAAATGGTTATTGTTGATGGAATTAGAATTAATTAGTTGCAATTTTCACATATAATTGATTTGAGGTGAATTCAATTAGTTAGTGATGTAATTTGTTTGATTTCAATTGAAATATGTTAGTTTGTGTTGAAGTCGTGTTAATTAGTTTGTATTTGTTGTTTTCGTGTTGATTTAATCTTCCAAATCGTGTGTAATCTTTCATTTCGTGTTGTCGTTGGGACATTTCGTGTTTTTTTGCAATTCGTTGCCATGGAGAAGATGAAGGCATTCATCATCTTCCCCATGGCTGTGCGTTGAATCTGGGCGTGGACACCATGGGAGTAGCGACAAGATTCATCGTCAGCCCATGGGTGTGCATTGATGTTCAACGTGCGTCCCATGGAGATGTGATGAATATTGTCGTGCGTCCATGGCATGGAAGCAGCAGTAGTCGCCTACCCATGGAGTATACAACAAAATTCAGCGTCATACCATGGCTGGCACGTTATCATTCATCGTCATACCATGGTCTCGCGTTGACATTCATCACATATTCATGGTTTTGATGATGAATATCTTCATCACYTCCATGGGTCTCACGTTGAGTTTCAACGTGACACCATGGTGGTGATGAAGATATTCACCATCCTACCATGGACAGCAACATAAAACGTGATTGACAAAATTTCAACCAAAATATTATCATTCCGACTACAACTCAAACGAAATCAACACAAATTCAATATAATACGGCAACATATACACTAATTAATCCAACAACACAAAACAACAATTAAAATCAACCAAATTAAATGTATCAAACTAAAATCAACACAAAAAGGAAAAATTCTGACTATTTCGTTAATTCACAATGCGATTAATTAATTTACGTACCGGAGAATCGGGTGAATTTTGTTCCGCCATGTAAAAAACGTAAGTTGTTGTTGTCGGGTTATTTTTTTTATTTTTATTTTTTTAAATTAATTGGAATTTAGGAGAATTTGAGAGGAAAATTCTAGAGAGAGAATTGGTGAGTTTATTGTCCAAGGACAAAACGGTAATTCAGAATGAAAACGCCGACTACAATCACTAAAACGTCGACTACAAAAATCAACCCCCTAAAATTAGAACTCAAAAAGATCGTGACAATTAAAATAAGCAACATAATCCAAGATATATAACCGTTTTGCAAAAGAGTTACCCGTATTTGATTTGATTAGGTAAGCCATGAACAAATGAAAAGAAAGCAAAGTCCTCTACTTTCTCTTGAACCTTCCTGGCTTCTTGTTATTAATTAACTCACTTTCCCCCAATTACTTGCTTATAAATCAATCTAATCAAATCAATTTTAACCTAATTTTCATCATAATTTTAATTCAATCCCAGACAACGGCAACAATAACAACAATTCAACACAAAAGACATGGATTTCGAGCTACGAAGAGCGAGGGAAAAGCTATTGAAAGAACAAAAGGAGAGAAAAGAAAGAGCAAAATTGAAACTTGATCGTGAAAATAAGGCTAAAATTGAAGCTTCTCGTATACGTCAAGCTGTTGAATCTGCTCAACGTATTCGTCGTATCGATGCCGCCGAAGCTCAAGCTAAGGTTTCATTTTTTTGCCCTGATTTTTGTTGTTCTTTTGATTTGTAATTGGGTTTTTTTAATTTTGTTAATTGAATTGGGCAGTTTTTGTTTTGGCATTTTTTATTTGATAGTTTGATCAAGCTAAAGATTGTTTTTGTTGCCCTAATTGTTGTTCTTTTGATTTGTAATTGGGTTTTTTTAATTTTGTTAATTGAATTGGGCAGTTTTTGTTTTGGCATTTTTTATTTGATAGTTTGATCAAGCTAAAGATTGTTTTTGTTGCCCTAATTGTTGTTCTTTTGATTTGTAATTAGGTTGTTTTGTTATGTTAATTGGATTGTTTTTGTTTTGGTATTTGTGATTTGATAATTTGATCAAGTCTAGGGTTTTGTAGTTGCCCTAATCGTTATTCTTTTAATTTGCAATTGGGTTGTTTTATTTTGTTAATTGATTTTGTATTGGCATTTGTGATTTGGTATCTGTTGTCGGATTTTTGGGATGTTGAATTGTTGATTGAGATGAAGATTGGAAGGAAAATGGGGTTTTGGGATTATAGGAATATGTGAATTATTTCGTCTATCCCATTCATTTGTTTACCATTGATTGAAATCCGTGTAGAAAAGGAAGTATAGATAAGCACTTGATTGGGACGCTGTGAGTAATAAGATGGCAATGCTCTAAAGGAGCGATCTTTTTACGCTACGAATGAATTTAGGGAATTAATTATAAGATGTTAATCAAAGAACTGAAGTGGGGATTAGTAGTTCAAGAAGGTGAAGTGATTGATTAAGGTATATTTTTGAGGAAGTTTATGGTTGGGCCATTAGGAGAAACTTGTCGCAAATATGGGACTTTAAGGTGGTGATAGTGGTGGTGGTGGTGGTGGTAGTGTTGTTTGTAGTAATTTGACTCTAGATCTCTTGAATGAAAGAACCGTGTTTTGTAAGTGAGCAAGACTTAAATTGTAACATGTTGATTGAGAAATGAAGTATGGATTACATTTTAAGGCGCGTTATATTTAAAAGGGTTTAGCCTTCTCTTGTTTGGTGTAGGATTGGCTGATTGAGAGAATGATACAGCTAGCATGGCTATTTTAATGGATGAATTTGATTTGGGAAGGAAGAATTGTTCAGGCGCTCAACCTTTGCTTGTTCAAGATGTGATCTTTAGAGTGGTATAGCCAGATTTAATGGTTGAATTAGACAGGAGAAGGAAGAGTGGTTTAGCTCTTTCTTGCTTAGAGTATCACCTTTGAGTGTGTTATAACCAGCATGGCAGTTTTTATGGAAGAATTAGAGTTGAGAAGAAAGAGAGATAAGTTAACGGAATTTTTCAGCGTTGATGTGTTTGTTAGATAGGTAGTTTGAAACTTTGGCTTGAATGAGGAATTGAGGTACTTTAAAATCAGAGTAATAAGGGATTGTGATCAGGCGTAATTGGCGGTTTCCTCTTTATTGGTTAATGATGATGGTCTTAAGGAAAAACTTAATCATGTAATAAGGGAGTACATGATTAAGTATATGGTTGAAACTAGGTGGAATTTCGGCTTAACATGATAGTTGCACAAATGAAAAAAATTCTTGAGGTGGTTTGTATAACGTACTGATTTTTGCTTAGGCTGTGATAGCAGTGTCTCTTCAAGTCATAGCCTTCTTGTGTGTTATTGATGTTGTTAGCATGGCAATGTGGGTAAGGAAACCGTAGCTTTTACCTAACCACTTCTTTTTTTAGTCGAGGCCTTGCTGGGATGACAAAATAGTTAACAAGGGAGGACATGAAGTTTCCACAAGCATGTTCAAAATGTCGTTCGGATAAGTTTGAGACTTTGCTTTCTAAACATGCAAGAGGATAATATTCAGGGTCTACTCGTTCTTCTTCTTCTACGACTCTTTAATGGGCATATGGTTCTTATGTCATTCCTGTTTACATGAGGTTTAGCCTAATTGATTTGCAAACGTGCCACACTTGCACATTATTGAAATTAAGTTTTCTAGAGGTGAAAAAAAGCGAATGAGAGAGACGTCTCTGTGATAATTGTAAGATTCGGTTATAGAACCTATATGTTTGTTTTGACTAAGCAAACTCTGTGTAGTATCTGTTGAGTGCACGTTTGGTGTAGGTATTTGTAGTTCCCTGTAAGATAATAATTAACACCTACATGAAATTTCTGACAGGCAGATCAACAGATGGAAGAAAGTCTTTTGTCTGGAGGAGGAATCATGTTTTCCCGGGTCTTAGAAGCTGTACCTTTTCCTGGTGTTGGAGATAAGATCAAGTTACCGCCAACTTGTTTTACTGAACTGTCTGATCAAGGTGCTTTTGACAAAGGACCTGTGTACTTCCGGTTATCCATCGCTGGGCAAGAACGTACATCTGATACCGCTAGTGGAAGTGAGGGCCACGGAGTGACTCATTCAGGTGTACTGGAATTCACAGCAGAAGAAGGATGTGTTGCCCTTCCACCACATGTGTGGAACAACCTACTCTCGTCAGAAACGCCAATGACTCCGCTGATTGAGGTTCAGTATGTCCGTTTACCAAAAGGATCTTATGCAAAACTTCAGTCAGATGAGGTTGCCTTTTTGGAAGTACCAAATCACAAGGCTGTCCTTGAAACGACCCTCCGTCAACATGCTACCCTTTCTCAAGAGGATACAATCATGGTCAAACATGGAGAGCTTACATTCAAGTTACATGTCCTCGAACTAAAGCCCTCGTCCAGTGTTTCTGTCCTAGAGACGGATATTGAGGTTGATATTGTCAATCCATTTTCAACCTCAGACATAAACAAACAAACCGTTCTGAAGCCGCTCACGTTTGGAGCATCAGAATCTGGGACTGTTGAGGAAGGGCAATATATGTATTACAAATTCACTCTCGGAAATGATGCTTGGAATATAATCTCTTCTCATGATGCTAAACTAGAAGTGAAGTTAGATGTTGACACAGGCTCGGGAGATACTGATCTTTACATGTCAAAGCATCCATTGCTTTATCCCACAAACCATCAGCATCAGTGGTCCTCACATGATGTGGGCTCCAAGACGTTGATTCTTAGCTCGCGGGATCAGAATCTGGAAGAGGCCACTTTTAGTATTGGAGTTTATGGGTTCAAAGGGATATCAAAGTATACAATATCAGTAAATTTTCAAGATAATAACTCCAATCGTGGCCAGCAAGCTGGTTTATCTTCATCAGCCCTTGATGCAGATACACTGGAATGCGGGAATTGCAAGCATTTCATACCTAGTAGAAGTATAGCTTTGCATGAAGCCTATTGTCGTAGACACAATGTCATATGTCAGCATGCAGGTTGTGGAGTCGTTCTCCGAGTGGAGAATGCCAAAAACCATGTGCATTGCAGTCGATGTGGGAAGGCCTTTCAGCAGGCAGAGATGGAGAAGCACATGAAAGTGTTCCATGAACCCATCCATTGTTCATGTGGAGTAGTTCTTGAGAAGGAAGAAATGGTGAGTATAAACTATAAAATTCTAGTTTCCTTTCAGCGTGTGATGCGTGTATATTTATCGTGATTTTGTTTTTATATTGTGTACTTGTGGCTAGTTTATTTCACTTTAACTTTTAGGCTTTCAGCCCTGTTTTTTAATATATGTTCTAATTTTTCAGGTCCAACATCAGTCTACTATATGCCCAATGCGCATGATAACATGCCGCTTTTGTGGAGATATTGTCCAAGCTGGGAGTTCACCTATGGACATGCGAGATCATTTAAGAGGACTTTCGGAGCATGAGAGCTTATGTGGTTCGAGGACTGCCCCATGTGATTCTTGTGGGCGTTCCGTCATGTTGAAAGAGATGGACATTCACCGGATTGCTGTTCACCCAAACAACTAAAGCTCTCGTTCTTATCAATTCTCATCCAACATTCTATTCATTCTGGAAGCTGGAAATTGTCTGTTCCGAGTTCCAACAAACGATCCATATTCGTGGTAATGAAGACATAATTGAATGGAAGTATATATGATTTTTCATCACGGGGGTTAGTGTATTACCTTATTGGATTGGGCGAGGATGTTCTTTGTGAATTGTATCATGATTTTCATCATTTGAAGAAAATTGTACCATGAATTTGTTGCGACTGTTGGACCGATTTGGGATATTCAGCTATACTGGTTTGTCATTGAAACTGTACGTTTAAACTCTTCAGTTTTTCATGTCATGTAGCCTCTCTTCTTGCCTGGCATTTTGGGGTGAACGTTATTTTCCCCCGATTCTTCTAAAAGTGTTTCCGACCCATATTCAACCCAACCCCGATAAAATACCTCTATTTCTAGAAGCTTTCATTTAAATTAACGATTTAGGCCCTGTTCTTTTGGGCTTAAAGTCACTTAACTTAAGTTCGCTTTAGATCCTATAAGTTCAGGTCAGTTCAGATCCTATAAGTTCAGATCAGTTCAGATCCTATAAGTTCAGTTTAGATCCTATAAGTTCAGTTTAGTTCAGATCCTATAAATTCAGTTCAGAAAACTTATATACGGAGTATTATTTTTACAAATCAATGCAAAAATATTTGACATTAATTATTCAATACATATATACTTTATGTTTTTAAAACAAAATTATCACTCTTCTCATTATTTTTTATCGTAATGTAATCGTAGTATAATGTATGAACGAACAACTCAATTTATATAAAGCGGAAAAATGTTATTATCTTACCTTGTATTTTAGACTATATTTTCTTATCAATGCTTTCTCTCGGCTGCCCACTAATTTCTTGTAAATTTTTTGTTTAATCTCAATAAAATTTTGCATAACAACAACAACAACAACAATAATAAAAATAACAATAACAATAATAACAAGGTTTCTTACCTAATAAAAAAACAATAATAACAAGAGAATAATAATAATAATAATAATAATAATAATAATAATAATAATAATAATAATAATAATAAGTTAAATTAAATTAATTAATTTAACAGATCCTGTAAGTTCAGTTCAGATTCTATAAGTTCAGTAAGTTCAGTTCAGTTTAGATCTAATAAGTTCAGTTCAGATCGTATAAGTTCAGTTCAGTTTAGATCCAATAAATTCAGTTCAGATCCTATAAGTTCAGTTCAGTTCAGTTCAGATCAGATTCGTTTAAGTTCAAAAGAACAGAGCCTTACACTGTTTAAAATATTCTCGATTCTCCACGACTCATGTTCAAATTTCAATTATGCCCATTTTCGCAAGTAGTTAACTTTTGTGTAAAAAAAAAAAAAAAAAAAAAAAAAAAAAAAAAAAAATTCTAGCTCTAACAAGTTGACCCGGATAAAGTTCTAAAGATTTCGAACTTATCAGAGACTCTTGACTTAAATATCCAAATGCGTTGACCTTATAACTTGTAAAGCTGGAAGTCGTTGTCTTAATAATTTTAGTCTTAATTTTGTTGAATATGAACATCTTAGAGTTAGGTTGATCTTGCATTTTGGTGATTTATATTAATATCACACTCGATACTCGACCAAAGTGAAGTGTCGGGGTAACATAGTCTGAGAACAAAGCTTGGAAGAAGTTCCAGGGCTGGGGCACTGTCTAGGGTGTTGGGTCCTCTTGAGGTTAAGCAGGTAATGAAAGCCGAGAGGGAATGTGTGGTTAACCAACTTCGACCTGAGCAATTAGTCGTTAACGGATTCCCGTTGAAGCCAGAGGAGATGGGTGCTTTAGTTGGGTGTCGGTTACCACCTCGGAAGCTTAAGGCAGGGGAGTATTGGTATGACAAAGAGACGGGTTTCTGGGGAAAGGTCAGCCATTTATCCATCAGTGTGCTTCTGGCATGAAATTTTGTGTCGTCCACAAGTTACGAGTAAATGCACTGAGTCCTTTGTTCGGTGTTGCAGGTGGGAGCGAAACCTGATAGAATAATAAGTTCTTATTTAAACTTCACTGGAAGGCTGAGCTCTGATGCAAGCAGAGGCAAGACTGGAGTTCATATAAATGGTCGTGAGATTACTAAGCTTGAGCTGATAGTACTTAAGGTCAGGGTCTAGAATCTAACACTTACGCGTTTTAAAGCATATGAAATCGTCTCAATTGAAAGATGCGATGTATTGGCTTTCCGGCTTACTGTTTTTTCGAGTATTTTTGTTACAAAATTGCTTCGATCTGGTTTACATTGATAGCCACCTGCAAGTAACAGTGAGTTTTTTTCGTAATTAATTTTTAGATAGCAAATATTCCGTGTCCTCGTGATACTCATTTTTGGGTCTACGATGATGGCCGCTATGAGGAGGAAGCTCACTCTAAAACCAAGCCAAGTGCCTGGAAGAAGGTATGCATCAACGTTTCGCTAGTTTCATGGCTCAATATTTCTGCATCATCTGTGTCAAATACTCTTAAACTAAAGCGCTCTACTATAGGCGTCAACTCGTCTTGTTTGTGCATTGTTTTCTTTGCCTGTACCAAAAGGTCAACCACAAGGAGGTACAGATGAGACAAGCAAAAATTATGTGGTTCAGAACTATGTTGAACAAAGAAGAATTCCGAAGCTTATCCTCCTCGGACTGGAGGGTTCTGGTACCAGCACATTCTTTAAACAGGTATTCTGACTGATACTTATTGTTCTGCTAAAGATGGTTTCTATGTTCACTGCCTCATGTAAACATTATATGACAGGCGAAGTTTTTGTACGGAAACTCGTTTACAGCAGAAGAACTGCAGGATATCAAACTTACGATTCAAAACAATATGCATAAATATTTACGAATCTTACTAGATGCCAGAGAACGATTTGAGAAAGAAGACATGGTAGGGGCAGGCAACAAAAGTTCTGAAGCCGGTAATAGCTTTGAGCTGCTTAATTTGTCTTATGACTGTTGGTTCTGTTGGCATAATCATTATCACATACTTTATTTCGTATATATGTAGACTGGAATTCGGAGTTGCAGTCCACTCGGACAAGGCAGAGCATTTACTCAATCAATCAGAGCCTCGAGCATTTCTCTAACTGGCAACCGGACACTTCTGCAGCGGGTGATTTGGATGCATTCTTGCTTGTTACCACTGACACAAGGGAGTGTTCTCCTTCAGTTGAAGAAGTGTGGAGCGATCCTGCTATACAGGAGGCATATAAGAGAAAAGACGAGATTCAATCCCTTCCCGATGTTGCTGAATACTTTCTAAACCAGGTATCTGCTAGACAGGGAATTTTATCATTGTTGGAGTGCTATGTCATCAGGAATGTGTGTGTCGTAAGTGCTAGATTCGACTGTTTTAATTAGTCGAGTCCTGCATTACTGATTAGAATGTCAACACTCAACTCCCTGTTTCTTCTCGCTCACTACAGGCTGTTGAGGTGTTCAGGAATGAATATGTACCTTCAGAGATGGACATATTGTATGCAGAAGCACCAGAACTGTTAACCCAAGATAACGGGTTTCTGGAATTTTCCCATGAAGATCATAGCCCAATGTCCGAACCTAACACTAAAAATCCAGATGCATTTCCATCATCGACCAAGTAATATCCCTTTTCTTCTCCGGGTAATTGATTACAGTTTGCTAAATTAAGATTACTCTTAACTTTGAGTCTTCAGACATTGGCAACCTCCCTGCCAAAGTACCCAAGTGCACTGTACTACCTTCGTCGTTTTTTAACTTCTTCAGGCTGTTCATTTTCCAGTTAATCCCCACTTCATGCAGGTATCAGTTAATCAGGTTAACGGCAGAGGCAATGAGCAAATCGTCTAATGGTAAGTTGGTGGAGATGTCCGAAGACATAAAGGCTGTAGTCTTCTGTGTTGCTCTGAGTGATTATAACCAAACACGGATTGATCCAGGAAGTGAGACCCTCGGAAACAAGCTGATGCAAAGCAAAGAGCTATTCAAGAAGGTGATCAGTAACCCAATCTTCCGGGATGTCCCTTGTGTACTTTTACTGAACAAGTATGACCTTTTCGAGGAGAAATTAAGACGGGTGCCCTGGACGACATGTGAATGGTTTAGCGATTTCTGCCCAATTGGGTATAATTGTACTGACCAGGTTTTAGCTAACCAAGGTTACCTTCACATAGCTATGAAGTTCAGGGAGGTCTATACATCAATTACAGGTATGAAGCTCTTTGTATGGCAATCCAATGCAAGGGATCGTGTGAATGTCGATGAGGCGTTTAAGTACATAAGGGAGGTTATCAAAAGAGATGGAAAAAACGAAGGGGACTTGTGTGATAGTGCTCAAGAAGAGTGAATCGATTGGATGCAACTCGCTGCCAAAAAAAAAAATATTGGATGGAACTGTTGTGCATATGTGACTGTGGAAAACAGCGACTGTTGCATAGTGTCACGGAGGAAAAATATTTATGATAAAATGGTCACTTTTTTCTGTCATCGCAACATACAACAGTCGGCTACAAAACCTATACGTAATTGTAAATGATGCATGAAAGACTCAATGTCCGCCTGTTCGGAGTTTTAAGCTTGATTTACTTCTGGAATTTTGTTTTCTAATATGCTGATTCACAGTTCAATTTGTTTGAAATTAAAATTAGGGTTTTTTTGTCAAACACAACCTTTAAAAAAACCAAAATTTCAAACACCACCTTTAAAAAAAAAAGTTTGTCAAACACAACCTTTAATATTTTTTTTTTGTCAAACCCGACTTTTTGGCCGGATTTTGACAACTTTCTAACCACTTGCAATGAGGTGACTTTTAGTTTATATTTGAGATAGCAAACGAGGTCGGTTTGAGTTGTTCTTGGACTCGTTGGAAAGGTGGGAGTATAGACTTTTCAGGGGTTGTTAACACGGTGGCCAAAGGTAGCCTTATGTGAGGTCGATTGGTGCGTAAAGTAAGGTTGGTCAGAGAAAAGGTTGTAACTTTGGGTTTACAATGGGTGGTTGGAGGATTTTTGTGGGTCTTTTAATGGGGTTATGATGTGTTGTTTGGTCTGAAATTTGGTATGCAAGTCGAGAGGAGTGCAAGGTATGTCGTAGTTGTGTTGTTTGTGGTGGTCGTTGGTTGCAAGTGGTGGATCGAGGAGAATGAATTGACCCAAAAAAATCCTACTTTTACTTACATAAACCCTCTATGAACAGCCTTACTTTAGACATCAATCTACCCCACATAAAGCCACATTTGACCACCGTGTAAACAAGCACTGGAGAGCTTGTACTCCCACCTTTCCAACGAGTCCAAGAACACTTCAAACCAACCTCGTTTGCTATATCAAACATCAACTGAAAATCACCCCATTGCAAATGTTCAAACTCTCGTCAAAATGCAGAATTCTGCGGCCAAAGTCGTGTTTGACAAAAAAAATTTATTAAAGGTTGTATTTGACAAACTTTTTTTTTAAAGGTGGTGTTTGGAATTTTGGTTTTTTTAAAGGTTGTGTTTGACAAAAAACCCTTAAAATTATCATCAATGTTTTTTTTTTTTGGTTTTTTCTACTCTGACTCGTCATATTTTTCCGAATTCTAAGATAAGATATGCAGTCAATTTATCAAAATAATACAAGGTACTCCTGATGGATAAATAGTACACGGGCATATTCGATGTTTTTAAAAAAAAAAAAAAAACAAGGATATATGTTAGAATTCGGAAAAACAGATGGATAACACGCAGTACCGCTAATTCATACATAGGAACAACACAAATTTGAATTCACATGACAAAGGGAGTCTTGAAACCGATAACATATGTCTCGCACAGTTGCCTCGTGACTGAAAATAAGGCAACTCAGTCGATAATTTAGACAAATGAATGAACTATATATCGAGTATTTATTAAGAAAATTGGCCTTCACCTAGAAGAAGCAACGGCTCAAAACTCCTAGTTTCCTTGATTTTACCCTACCTAGAGAAGGAACCTTCATTGGTTTGAAAATGGACTAAGATAGGCTGAAAATAAATAGCGAAGAAACCGAAGAAAGGCTACATTCCCAGTATAAGAATATCAGTTAGAATATGCAAACTTGGGAGGGAGAGTTAGAAGGGCTTCTTTGCCAGTAGCCTTCTGGGATGCCATGCCTAAAGCGTAACCTAACGCCTTTGCTACTGGTATTGCCACTGCGTTTCCCACTTGCCGGTACCTGTTGCAAACACACCATTCCTTCAGAATTTCAGATAATCACTAGATATCACTTTCCACTTATGCTGATGGGAACTCGCAGGTTTGTCCAAAGGTAGACTTCAAATGAATTGGTTTTTTTGAATAGTGGCACTCTTGACAGTTTTCTAGGCTAACAAGTATTGAACTAGGCTCACGAGTATAACGTCTCAATAAATTTACTATCTAAATTAGTTGACATCTGCACAATACACATTAAATATTTCTTGAAGACCAAGGACCACGTCTTACACACCTCGGCCATTGGTTGACATTGAATCATACTTCGTCTCATGACTCTCATCCATTTCTCTACGTATACTTTCAGATTGATTTTTCATAATTAAACTAACCGGTATATTAGTGTAATTATGGTGCGTCCACCAGTTACCAAGTAAGAAAATATATTGAGGCAAAATGTATTGAAACACAAAAACGTTACGTAAATAAGGAATGGACAAGACCGATCAAATTGGAAAAGTTTTTTAAAAAAATGGTGTGAATGGGTGTTTCTAAAGACTGAAATTCTAATGTCAGGTACAAATAAGATTGCAAACAGTTCGGCTACTCAAAACTGGGTACAACGAGAACAAAAAAAGCCACGGAAGGAGAATAATTTTGAGTGAACTACTCTTAAAGTAGTCAAGCATGTATATTTAAAACAAAATGCTCAGTGACAAAGGATAACATAGAGCTAGGGTGAATATCTCACCTTTGCTTGACTGTTCCCCATAAACGAAAACTGTCAGGAAATCCTTGGAGCCTTGCACATTCGCGTATGGTGAGAACTCTGTCTTGTTCGGGATGCAACAAGGCCTAAAATTCCCACCCATTACAAGTCTGTCCAACAAAACACTTCCTTTTTAATAAGAACTGCAGTAGAACAATACCTGACAGTGGCAGTTTGGTGCGGTTACAATCGTTGGCATAGTTTCATCCCACCAGAGTCTTGCAAATGGTCTGCATGTAAAGCCTATTTTTTTAACATGGATTTCGGGAGGAAATTTCTAAATATTCACAGTGAGACAAGTCACCTTTTAGATTTGCCCTGCTCGAAAGTTAAGGCATACTCTGGAACCTGCAGTAAACCAAGAGTATCAAACTGTAAATGACTTTGTGCTAGCTAGTACCCAAATTAAATTTCAGATGACAACATGCACGAATTTTCTACCCCCTCATTTGCAGTAGGTTGTTTCCATTTACTTACTGCAATAGAATTCAGAAAGGCGAAAGCAAGTGGCGTTGTGGGCATACTGGAATTAGATTACTTTGCTGTCCTATTAACTTCTAAGAGTGTGTCAAATAAAAAACTTCTAAGAGAATCAAAAACATAGTGCAAGCGGAATTAACGACCAGTTTGGGAGTTTTGGTCAGTTAAGATGAAAACCTTGTTCAAAACTAGATATGTACATAGCCTGTTGGAACGGGACAAAACAGAATGTCTGTACAACGAGTAGGAGTGTTGGATAATTTCCATTACAGTGGATATGGCCAATGAAACAAGATTAACGAGCTACATGAAAGCAAACGATATTGTTTGGGGTGGCTACATGGGAGCAAACAGATATTGTTTTGGGTGACTACCAAATAGATATTTAGGAAAATTTGGTAATTACAGCCTATTATTATATACGGAGTATTCCAATTTTACAAATAACTATCTATAACAAAAAATAAATAAAAAATCAAAATATACTCCCTAATAAGTTTCTCTGTTCTTACAGATTACTACCGCAAATGCTTTCCAGGTTAAAAACAGACAAAGCTTGTACAAACATTGATCGGAAATCAGTTGGTAGAAATTTGTGAAAAGAAAAAAATGAACTTCCGGGATATCAAATTTTATACTCCGCATTTGTTTTATAGCAGGTAGGTATTACCAATTATTCTAAATATTTATGCTGAAGCAATATAGTCCCATTTCATGTAAGAAGCTCTGTACATACCATTGGTTTCCCTGAAGGCAAAAGTAGAGTTTTGAAAGATGGATCTCGTCGAACAACGTTATCATCTCCCACAATTACGCCAGGGAGGTCCCTGAAATTTGCTCCCTGCAAAAATACTGCATAAAAGAACTACCCAAGACATTCAAAAATATCTTGCAATTACGTTTAAGGGAACATACCTTTTTTTGAGGAATCTTACAAACTCTAATGTAATCGTCCTCAAATAACTGAAAGGGTCGATGATCATACAATACAGGTTCTTCAGATTTTGATGTACAACCTGTCATTTTTATAAACACAAGATAGTAAGAAGATATATCGTGGAGTATTTTATTTCTAAAAGTCAATTTCATAAACCGGCCACCAATAGAAAAACATTAAGTCGTTAATTACATTCGAAGAATATACCACCTCTCCTGGAGAAGGAATAAAAGACGAATGAAAGAAAAAAAATCAAATATCACATCAAATAGTGAAAATATGACAGCAAATTACCGCAATTATTTGATCGTATATACTTCTGGAACTCGGTTTCTGGAGGTCTACTGTATGGCATTTCATCCAGATTTTGGAAGTTTGTTACCTAGGAAATACGATTTATGTCAAAAATCTAACCTTTAGTATCCAGGCTGATGTAAATCACGAAAAAAAGTATCGAGTACAGTAGTGTTGCAGAACAGTAGAAGACTAGAAGTGGAATTAAGTCAACTCACCACAGGGAGATCGGAGATGGCATCACCTAGTAAGACGGCATCTTCCAGTTCAGGAGTTTGTTGGCCTTCTTCATAACCCACAAGATTACGCTACAACATCACGAGCTTTGATCAGATTGTAGATATTAACACACTTTTTTTTTTTCAAGCTTCATTTACCAACATTACCTCAAATTCTGCCGGAGGCCAATATCGAACAACGGCGTCATGAGTGGGGAGTGGGAATTGGGGAAGTTCCTGCAGAATCCAAAAATGGAGTAGTCTTATAGGCAATTATCATTGAAAAGCAAATGTAATGAATTCAAGCGATGGGAGGAAATACTGAGCAACTAAGAAGTCAAAAAGACAGAATATATCATTGGTGGCAAAAACTAAGCAAAAGAATAAGATTTTAACAATAAGCTGAACTCATTCACCTCACTAGGAAGAGCACCCCAAAAGAAGGCACGCAAACGAAATTGAGGAACCCCATAACAACCAGCAGCAAGTATGCCAACTCTAGCCTGATAACGCATATGCACCAAACGACTCAAAGCATACCTACCAAGTGAACCCTTGTCGAACCTTAGGATATCAGTAACATTTTCCATCAAAACAAACTTAGGTTTTAAGTAATCCACTATGTCCATGAAGACTATGAGTTGACGATTCCTCTCATCGGATAATGGATCATCAACACATCTAAATCGGTTATACCCACTGATTCCTTGACATGGAGGTCCTCCACATATGACATCCACATCACCCTGGAATGAATCATTTCATCATGCATTAGGAATGTGTAAATTTCAAGTGGAATTATGAATGTAATTAAATGCAGTAAATCAGTATCCACATCTAATTGTCAAGACGGAGAACTTACTGGAAGTGGTAATAGTTTCCTCTTGAACCCATTTATAACAAAATCTTGTATTAGCTCTTGACAATTACTGTGAGACAGATATTAATAAGTAAAGATGCATCTTAAAGAGTTGCAGCATCAAATTTTCTTAAGAGGAGCTAATAGATACCTCAACCCCTCTATCGGTTCCCATGTATCATCATCTGGACCATACCCTTTCCAGCGCACCTAACATAATAGCCAAAGTAGGAAAAAAAAAAAAAAAAATTATCATCAAACCACGGCATTATGTATTCAGCTTTACACCAGGCTTTATGGGAAAATCGAGACATTTTTTTGGTGTGTTCACTATCCATCTGAAATGAACTATAAAACAAGGAAATCAATGACTGCAACGTAGCCATAGTTTTAAAATATCAGTGGAGACATGCTCGCGTATTCAGTTGTTGTGGTCTGAACTCTGTCATTGCGGTTTAAAATTAAACCGGTACCGCCTTAAAATGCAGTCAGGGTAACCCTCAAAGCCTTAATAATTGGGTTAAAATGCATTGTAATATTTAATACCATGAATTATTTGCTTAATCAAGATATTCCAAATGGCGACTCAAAAAAGATATAAGATCATTTTTATTTAGGCTAAGACTCTAACCAAAATCATAGACTACGATAATACAGAAAGTTACTTGTAAAAAACCTTAAACTTCAGTTCTTGCTTTCCTGATCCGTCAGAATCACCATAACAAATGTCGAGCAAGCTTGAAACCTCTAATTCTTCAGGTGCCTCATCGCTATCGGAATGAGCATCTGCCTTGTTTTCAGGTAAATCTGGCAATATATCAGCAGGTGGAAAATGACTTTCGGTATTCTCCTTTACAAACTTTTTGCACAGCTTCTCCCAATGCTTCAATAATTCCAGAAAATCCTCTGCTGCTTCATTCCTAACCTTTTCATATAAGATATGCGCCAAGGGCAATGGCTAAATTAAACAACCAATATCTTTGACAAGTCTAGATTATAGATTGAGTTGAACTGCTTACTTGTGTCTCAGAATGATTCAATTCTATGCTTTTGCATGCCGGACTGTCAAGGTCAATCGCCCATCGCTGACTCAAAGAATAAGATTCAGTGAATTAAATGCTAAAAATGGATACAAAATAAAGTACAGGCGGCCAGCTACTTCTGATTCTTTCTCCTTCTTTTTCTTATTTTTGGTCATTAACAGATATCATAATATATAAAGTCACAACTTACCGTCACAAGATTAACACCAGAATGTCTGGCACCAATGCATAACCCGGTCGACATTGCCCCACATCCAGCATAAAGATCCAATAAGTTGTATGTTTCACAAATAGAACCATTCTCTAAAACAGGGGGGTTGGCAACAGAAAGGACAGGGTCCAGGCAATCGACTGATGGCATTTCAGAGTTCAAGACGCAGTTATCTACAGCAGCATAGATAAATAGCGTCAATTAAAGCAAAAAAGACGAACAAAGATAATAAGACAACTAATAACTTCAAGAAATCTTCATTACCTCTTGGTAAATTGCGGAATGTAGAATAATCCAAACAATACTCCATATCATAATAGTAGTCTGATGGTGGAAGAGAGCTCAAATCAAATTTCAGCTGCAAAGCAACAGTTGGTTAGAAAAAGCTTGCGGGGATAGAAATATAATGCAATGATTCCTCTTTTTTGCTATTCAAAAGACCATTTATCTATCAAGTATGAAGAATGATACCTCTGGTGAAATTTGTGTCACATTCAGTTTCGAGATTATGCAATCTAGCATGTTGTCATTTTCGATAGTAGAATAAAATATCCGTTTCTTGTCATGGAAAGAAGCTTCTTTTTTCATCACCTGGGACAATTACAACGTGAAATTGCTAAGAATATCATCAAATGTTTGATTGTTTGTTAAATTCCAAAATGACTAGTATATTCACCGTGTCCTCAGGTTTGTAGAACCACTGAACTCTGAAATAGTCGTCGTCCTCCATTGTTCGTAAGAACTCTATTATCCTGCCGATATGCTTTTGCTTTCCATCTCCCTGTAAATCAAAAGAGGTAACGACCATTATAGATGTGATGCATTGAGAATTACCAGAATCTCTGAACAGGGTGATTTAATGTTAGCAACTCACCCTTATTAGGGCACAATCACCAAGATGAAATACTTTTCCATTGATTTCTGCTTGGACGTAGTGGCATTTCACATTCAGAATTGGTTCATCTTCTTCTTTGTCACTGCAAACATGAATAATAATCAACGAATAAAGCAAAAAAGTATTTAACAACCAATGGGACACGGATGCAAGCACTAAGAAGATGCAAGCATGTGACAACCAGATAATAGTAAGACATAACCACAGAGATAAGACAGATAATCACGCACTTTCCTGACAAACTCCGGCTTTTATTTCTTCTATTCTGCATAGCTTCAAAGCATTCATATTCAGAACTGGGTAGTAAGGTACAATATGAGTAAAAATAAGAACAAAAAAGCATTCGCCACATAATGCAGTCACTAAAAGACCAAAGCAGTAATGTCTCATGAATTTGAATTTGCAAATTCAACTTAACAAGGGAACAGGGAATGGGGTAAAAATGAAAAATAAGGTAAGTTGCCAACAAGATTTCGTAACCTGCATTTTTTCCTGATATCAGAATGCCGATATTACTTTTTTTTAACATATCCACATGAATGCCTCTTTTTAAATCAAATTATTTGTCGTCATTCTTAGTCAATCCTGCCAAAACCAAAATCTGTGGTACACACGGCCTTGCTCTCACCGCCTCACCGGTACGAGTTATGACTTGTTGCTCATTCTTGAACTGTTCACATATACTCCACTAACTCCATATTAAGAAATCACCATTCACCACTATCTCATTAGCTAGTCTCACTAAAGCAGGTAGACATCAGGAAAATCTAAACTGATTCAGAAAGTGGAGGTTACTGGTTAGGTCCATTTGAAACCCAAAAACTAATTACTCGTATATTAACTGATGATCCTCGTCTCTTAGATACATCCCTGTGCTTCAAGTGTATCCGAATGCTTTTTAGCCAGAAGAAAACCAATGGTATATTGCATTTTTGTTGAGACTAGATCACCAAGAAATTACTTAGAGACATGAAATTGCCTGACGTCCAGATTCCAGAACATTGGATGCGCATCATCTCATTCTTATGCCTACTTAATCTATCTAGGCATATAATGCAATTTCCCAACCAATAAATTGCAAATGTACTCCCCATAAAAAACATGCTCGTAGAACTCAAAAATTAACAGGACTATATTCAAACACTGAGTTTGTACAAGACGTTTTCATTCAGTTATAGGATTAAGTGGTCGTTATCAAGTGAGACCGTCACATATAAGTTTTTAAGACATTCGAAAACTCCAAGTATGAAAATATAAAAACATGAAAGGAAGAGTTTGCATAATAATTTGACCTTCAATTCATAGCGCCAGCGCCATTGTTGCTGAGCCTCCTCCTCAGCAACTGGATCCCCTACAAAGAAACATTTACTATTTGCACGCCTCTTCTCCTTCTCAATGGGAGACAAAACATCGATCTTATTACTACTATTCTCTATCCTTTCCTTAGTCATTTTCTTCTTTTTCTTCACTAACAACTTGATTTCATCATCATAGACATCATCATCAAGCTTTAAAGACGATGGTAATTCCCTTGGTGAACGCCTCAACACCTTTTCTTCATCAATTTCCTCCAAATTCCCGTCCATTGACCTAGACGGGCTTCTTAGTTCACTTTCCTCCCCACTTTTTTCTACCATTGGTGATGACCTAAACGAGCATCTCCTTAACTTTTCCTCCCCTACATTCCTAAAATCCTTCGCCATTGACGATTTAAGAGAGCCCCTCAATTGCCTACCTCCACCATTCTCCCCCGAATTCCCTAAGATTGGTGAGGTCGGCCCACACATAAACAACCTTCCTTTCTCCCCATTTCGTCCCACATTACCCCCCATCGACAACCTAGGCGAGCTTCTCAATTGCTTACCTCCCTCAATCTTCCTCGGATTTTCCACCTTTGATAAGCTCGGACTACGTATCAACATCTCTTTCACCCCATTTTTCCCGACATTCTCCACCGTTGGCGACCTAATTAACCTCCTCACTTCTCCAACTTTACCACCATTTTCCGCCACAGTTGACTTTTGTGCCCTCTTCCCCTCCTTTACCTCCCCATTTTCCGTCTTTAACAACCTAGGCGAACATCTCAACCCTAATTTCACCCCATTTCCCTCCACATCCCCAACCACAGATAACCTATCCGCATTTCTCACCACCTTCTTCCCCTCATTTCTACCCACATTGTCCCCCATTGATGACTTATTCGACTGTCTCAACCCTAATTTCACCCCATTTYCCTCCACATCCCCAACCATAGATAACCTATCCGCGCTTCTCACCACCTTCTTCCCCTCATTTCTACCCACATTGTCCCCTATTGATGACTTATTCGACCGTCTCAACCCTAATTTCCCCCCATTTTCCGACTTTGACGATCTAGGCAGGCTTTTCACCCCCATTTTCCCCTTATTTCTACGTACATTGTCCTTCACCGTTCTCCCCTCAATTCTACTCCCATTTTCCGCCATTGACAATCTAGGCGAGTGCCTTAAGCCTAATTTTACCCGATTTTCCGCCATTGACGACCTATCCAAGCTTCTCACCATCCTCCTCCCCTCAGTTTTACCTACATTTTCCCCATATTCCGATCTCAACACCTTCCCCTCACTCACCTCAACATCTCCCCTTTTCCGCTTCCGATTCCGACTCGGACTCCGACTCCCACTCCGAACAACAACCTTCCTCGACGATCTCAAACACCTAACACTAAAATCAGCTTCCTCTAAACAAACCCTAGCCAACTCACACGCCTTCTTCTCCGACACCACCGTATCCGGCAGCTTCACCAACGCACTCCTCCCGCATTTTCCGGTGGCAATACCAGCCTCATCCACCACCACCCTCGGCGATCGCCGTATCACGTCAGTCTTCACGGCGGCGCAATCCGTCAACATCAGCATCGGCGGCGTCGCCGATGACGAATATGTCGTCGGTGGTGGTAATGGTGGCGGTGGTGGTTCCGCATTGTCGGGAGAATAGACGTCGAGTGGTTCAGGATTGATGAAATCGAGGTCGTGAATATGTGGATATAATGCGAGAGTTAGGGAAGGTGAAGGTGAGGGTGTGGGAGGAGAGAGAGTAGTATGAGTCTGAGTGTGAGTGTTTGTCGGTGATCTTGGAGGTGGTGATGGTTGGTGCATGGTTGTTGGAGGTGTGTTAATGGCGGAAAATGGTGGTCGAGGATGATGGTGGGTGGAGTACTGGAGTGGAGAGGAGCGGGGAGTATTAGTAGAGGGGACTCTAGGACGGTTTCTTTCGGGTCTTCTCCGATCTTTTTTTTTTTGTTGACCAAATTATATCCATGTGGGATCTTGTTCGATTCGTCTTTACGAATATATTATAAATATCTAACTCTTATAATTTTTGCAAATACGTAACTAACGATATTTACCGCGTAAAACACGCGTTGGCAAACGTGAAAAAGCAAAGTGGTAGTGTGAAGTTGAAGGGAGGGAGTAAAATTTAGAAGATTCTCATTGGCTTCTTAAATTTAGGAAGTTAGGAAAAAACAAATTCTCTTTTTCACTGGTAAGACCCACGATTATATCAATAACAATAATTATTTACTCTCTTTCCTACTTTTAATCTTCTCCTATTTTCTATTCTATATTATACGACATATATATTTATATATTATATGATTTTGTTTCATATAATATGATGATGATAATTTTATATTACATGATATATTGATTAAATGATGATAATATAGACAAACAAATTCGTATCATTATACACCAATTTTAACACAATAATATCTTCATGAAAAAAAATCCAATAAAATTAATTATCGGGAAAAAAAATTATGAAYAGTTATTTTGCATGCGGAAAAAATCTTAATCATTGGAAAAAATTTCGGCTTTATTTAATATATGTACTGTTTTTTCAATTAATTTTAACGGACCTATTTTCAGAGTCTCAATTTGTTTACTTTAGATTAAAAACACAAATAAATAATGTTTAGATCATCATATATTTTTATCGTTTACTATCCGACTTAAGGTTAAGACGAGTCAATATTTTAATTTTCCATGCGAAATGCTTTTGTTTTGCCTTATTCATCCTACTTATATATATTTGACCTGTCTTAAACTTGAGACAAATAGTGTGGTATTAAATAAGAATTTGTGTATTTTTATAATGTCGAGCTAATACGTTGTTTTTACTTACGTCGGCGGTTCTGGTGGGGTGCAGGGGGTTCATCTGCATCCCTTTCCCGAAAAATAAGTAGAGTATTTTTTAGTAAAGTAGCACATAAGTTATGTGGATCTAGTGGTTACTAAGACTATTTCTTAGTTAGAGGTCTGGTTATATCCTCGTATTGAACAATTTTTATTTAATGTTATATATCATACATTTTGTCCAACTAAACAATATTATTTTTCATATAACTCGATATTTTTATTGTTAAAAATTTTTACGCACCCTCTTCCATCAAATTCTAGAACCGCCTCTGCGTCTAAGTTAAGCGTATAATTTCTCTTTACTTTCGGTATAACTGTAATCCTAAAATCATATTTTAATAAGTACATTCACCTTCTTATTGATTTTTCAATTTTAATTTAATAAAATTCAACCCGTGCATTTTTTGCACCGGCGTAAAACTAGTTATGTTATAATTTTCCGGTTTCATTTGATCGAATACGTTTTTAAAATGTACATGTAGATAAAATTAGGATATAAGAGAAATGATTTCTCTATCTTGATTTTCTTTTGTTTTCATTATTCTCGATTATTTCTTTACATTTTCATTATCTTGATATCTTCATTATTTCTTAAGTTTTCGGTGTAATTTTGTAAAATGTTGTTTTTGCTTTCAAACCTAGCTTGTTTTCGTAATTTTTTTTTCTAAATTCAAAAATTCAAAAAAGTCAATATTTTATTAAAATATACCAAATTTTTTCACTCATTTATATATTTTTATTTTTTCACGATAATGTTAAATAGCAGCATTTAAGTAATTAAAACCTTCTAAATTTAGTATTAATATAGAAAATAATGACAAAATTACACCAAAATTGATGCAATTAATAACAACGTTTAAGTATTAATTTCCTTTTCTAACCCTTAAATATAACTCTTATATAATTGTATTTATCATTTTACTTTTTATATGTAATTACTTTTTATAAATCATGACTAAAATTTTTGTTCCTTTTACATGTTTTCATAAAACACAAATTCTCATTGAAGACGAGTATATCCGTCTTCAATGAAAACGGGTCGGATCCTTTCTTACAAGGAGGCAAGTTGAGGGAAGGGCAAGTGGGGATCCATTTGGTTTCCCACTTGCCTCCTTGTGAGAGGGGATCCAACCCATCTTCATTGAAAACAGATATATCCCGTCTTCAATGAGACGAACTGTTCACAAAATCGTTCCTTCCAACAAAAAAAAGAGAAACTATAAAATAAGACGGTTTCATACAAACGTTTCATAATATGACATCGTTAAGAGTATTTAACATTTGGGCAAGTAAGGGGTGAAGAAGGTGGATTAGGTGAGGTATGGTGAATAGTTAAAAAGTTTGGTCTGCCACTATTCACTATAAAAAAAGAAAAAAAAAACATTTGAAACATGAAAATGGGTGAGGTTGTTAACACTTGGCTACTGTACTGTGGTCCCTTTTTGTAGTGATGCAGTCATGTTTGCCTCTTTGGTTGTATTCTCCGTTCAACTTCATTCTATCACTTTACTTTTTCACGTTTGTCAACGCGTATTTTATGTGTTAAATATCGTTAGTTACGTATTTGCAAAAATTATGAAAGTTAGATATTTTTAATGTACTCGTAAAGACGAATCAAACAAGATCTCACATGAATATATTTTAACATATGTATTGAGAAAAAATTAGAATAAAATATACTTTTATCAAAGTAAAGGATATAGCAAATTCACCATTTTCAACAAGTCGGCTTTTATATTCTGAAATAAAAGAAACCGTTGGTATCTTTGACGGTCATGATTTGTACGGCTTCAAATATGTGATTTATGATAAAAAGTAATCATTCATACTGATCACATTTTTTTTCATAGAAATGGTCATATTTGAGTATTAAGTCCGTAACAATTTATGACGAAAAAAGTCGTCACAAATGAGATTTTGTGTAAAAGAAAATTGAGGTTGACTGACTAAGATTTTTGCTTTATTTAGACTAAGCTATTTTCAGACACAAATTCTCCCTCGTGACGGAGGTACCAGTCGCAAGCTTGTGACGGGTACCACTTTGTCTCACAAAAGACCCATGAGAGGAGAGAGGAGAGAGGAAAGCAAATGGGGGGTGCCCCACCTTTTGCTTTATTCGTTTTGTGAGACAAAGTACCTGTCGCAAGGATTTATGACGGGTACCTCCGTCACAAGGGAGACTAGCTGATTTTCAGACGGTTAAAGGCTGCTCTCTATTCATGCTAACACTGACGCCCTCACGCGGTGTTGGACTGTTTTCTACTGTGCGTAGACGCATTAACAAATTTAATTTCATCACAAATTCTTATTTTAGACGGGCAATTTTCCGTCTGAAATAAGACGGATAAAATGTTGTCTTTTTTAATAAAATGTACTTAGTAACTATTTAATGATAAAATGTTACAACAAGAGTTGTCACTTTTTACCCTGAAAATGATATGAAAATAATGGTAACATGTAAACATGTTATCAGAAAATAGCAACATTTTATTAAAAAAGACAACATATTATCCGTCTTATTTTAGACGGAAAATAGTCCGTCTGAAACAAATTTTATATAGAGTATCATAAAGGAGTGAGAATCAATTTAAGACTTCTTAGACCGGATCAGATCAAGGACCAAAAATAATAATTAGTATCGGTTTGCGTCATAATATTAAAATAATGGTTCTTAGTCCATAAAGACATTATTTTCGGTTCATTCGATCAGGACATAAATTAACCAGTGTTGGACTGAATTGAACCAAAACCCTCAAAGAATGAGAATCAGACCTAAATAAATGTGGTCTGAATTCCGTCCAGACCAAATGGTCCAGTCCACAACAAGTGATCAAATAAAAAGAAAATTTACCCGCAAGATAGAGTCTATTTATTAAAATACGGAGTACCTACTAGGGGTGTTAATGAGACGAGACAACTCGCGAGCTACTCGAGATCGGCTCGGTCAAAGCTCGGCTCGGGCTCGGGCTCGACTTGAGAGCTTAACGAGTCAAGCCGAGCAAAGGTCGGCTCGACTCGAAAAGCTCGCGAGCAGCTCGAACTTGTGTGATTACATAAGATATTACTCATATTTTATAAAAATATTTTATCATGATTATATTTTTGTATCACATATATCAAATTTCTCGCTGATTTGTCAAATATTTTTCAATATAACTTTCGACCCTTATTATTGAAAATATCAAAAGAAAAAAATATAAAAATAAAAAGTTTTATATAGGCTCGATTTGGGCTCGAGCTCGAGTTAAAGGCCTTAAAGCTCGCAAGCTTTATAACGAGCAATTTTTTTTCAAGCTCGGGTAAGCTCGAGATCGGCTCGAGCTCGAGTTTTGGTTCTTGAGTACAAGTAGAGCAAGGCTAAGCTCGGGCTCGGCTCGGCTCGTTAACCCCCCTAGTACTTACATAAGAAAAACTGATAAGAATTTGAGTCTTATTTTGTCATTTCAAGTTAAATCAGTTTTGGGTATGTTTCTCTCATTTTGTTTCTGTACTCATGAATGCGGGTTGGGCCGGTCCAAAAAAAAATGAACTGTTTACAATATCCATAGCTTTTCACCATTTTCAGCAATTAATTCCCATTTGTTGTCTTTGGCATTTCTCATTTGTTGTCCAAAGCGTCTCCCTTGTGACGGGTCGGATCCAAAGACGGATAATGCCACTCACAAAACAAATAGGGGGACAAGGTGGGGGCACCCCCCACTTGCTTTCCTCTCTCCTCTATTTGGGCATTTTGTCTCACAAAATGGTACCCGTCTTCTCATTTGTAACGGATACCTTCCGTCACAAATGAGAATTTGCCTTTGTTGTCTTTGTCATTTTGGTTCGTTACAATTTGTGACGAACCAAAATGTGAAAATTGGTGATAATATTTGTGACCGTCACAAGCAAGACCAACTGATCTTGTCTTATGACATTTTGGGTGACTCAGTCGATAATTGTTGTCGTTTCTATTTTAAGAATGAACTTTTAAGTAATTTGACACTCAATTTGTTACACTTGTCATTTAGTAATTGACCACCTCGCCTTGACCCCTTTCCTAGGTCTTTGTGCCAAAACCAAAGGACAACAATTGATCGGGACGAAAGAAGTAATAAAGTTTGTAAATTGTTGTTAAATGGTTTGATTTGGGAAATATTGTGCATTAATATGAATTTGGTGTGGGAATTTGTTTAGATTATGAAAAGCTTGATTGGTGTTGAGTTTTGAGTGAAAGATTGAGATTTTGATGAAAAAGGGAAAAACTTTGATGGTTTGATGGGGGAATTTGTTTGATTGGTGTTGAGTTTTGTTACAAAGTTCAAAAAATTGATGAAAAAGGGAAGAACTTTGATGTGGGTTTGATTTGAATTTTGTTATTATTGATGGTTTAGTGTTGATTATGGGGTGGGGGTCATTACTGATGAATATTGACATGATAATTTTAATTACGCTTTAAGCCGTTCTGAATGATGATTCATAGGGGATTTTATTATCTCTGCATGTATTAGCATATATGATGTATAAGTATAAATGATCGTCCTTAATCTAGATTTATAGGAGATTTTTACAGCGAATTCCTCGTGCCGTTTATAATCCCTTGTCGAAACCCTTTTTTTGGCAGTTGTAACGGTTTTAATAGAATTATGAGTGATGCTGCTGGTATTAGGGGACAAGAAGGTATTTCACTGTTTGTAGGCACCAAAATGTTATCGCATATGGAAGGGATCAGCAGTGCTTAGGTCAATTCATCTTGGATCTTGGCAATTCGTCGTCATTGAATATCACTTACATGGTCAGAAACAATAAGTTTCGGCTGTGTAAATATTTTTCTCTGAAGCCTAAATATGGGGGGTTTTGCTGGGACATTCGATTTGAAGCTTAAACACAGTAGTTGTGTGTTGTGACTTGTGAAGACACTGAATGAAGTAGCTAGTTGCCCAGCGAGAATTCTCTTAAGAGGTAAAACATCTTACCATGTCTGGCCGCGATGGTCATAGATTTATTTATTTATTCTGAAGCTGCGATCTAAGTATCAGACCGTACTTCACTACTTTAGTACTCCTAGTAAATAGTGTTGAATGGCTAAGATCGTAGCATGATGGCCTACTTAGTAGTCTTTCGGAGAATACCAGACAACATTTTGGTCAGTTCTGTAAATTTGGTTCCATGGAAGCAAAAATGAGCAGGTTGATGAAATTGTATGATTCGCTGACAGACTGAAACTTCTCTTGTTTATTGTCGATTGCTGAATAAAATGAATAATACAAGGCTTCTGTGAAATGGTGTTAGTGTTGATTGCTTCTGCCGTATGCATGGTGGCCTTCTATTGATCCAAGATCGAAATAGTACTAATATATATTCGGTTTAGTAATGCAGTCCAAAAAGTCTAAGAGAAAGCAAGGAAATCGGAGATATTTCCCTTGGCTTATGCCAGAGTTATGAAGAAGATGAACTTCTGCGCAAATTATTGAAACCAATGGGTGTGAACTGTGAAGGATGATGATTATGAGTGTCACATTTTCCAGCTGTGAGCTCTGATCAACTTGTTCAATTAGTTTCTATTCCCCAGTTTTCAGCCACGACCTTCAACTATCGCTCAGGTTCAAACGCATAGCAGGTAGTCTGCGAAATCAAGCTTGAACCCTTAAAATTGCTAGCAATCAGGTTGGATTCTCTAGGATTGAATAAACTCCAGACGGGAAATTGGAGCGAAGAGGTAGTAACTAGTAAGCGGTGGTAGCAGAAGGCGGAAATGAGGAAGTGATAGTATTGGTTGCCCGACACCTAAGGTGATACATTACTCGAGAAGAGCTCTTGTTTTAACTTCGATAAATCACTACACCCAAAATGTATCCGAAAACCATGTAAATTGATTTGTAAACTGTGTGAAATTGATTTATATCAAACTTTTTACAATGTCGGAGTTTAATTGATGTACTGATTCCCGTCTGTTGACCTGCACCTGAGATCACGGCTTCACAACCGATGAACTACTAAAAAGTGTTCCAACTTATTCCGTTGATACAAATTCAAGTATAAGACAGTCTATTTATATAACCACTAAAAGTATAACACTCTTTTATGTTACCCTATATACTTAAGCGACGGTCTTATCGTAAAATTGTTCTTGTGTTGGGCATGTCGTTGTCAATTATGGGGCAAACAATATAGAATGAAACCCAGAATTGGAACATGCGAGCCAATGCCAAATTTACGACAACGAAATGTGTTATTTAGCTTGTTACAATCTGTCACGGGCGGAATCTTGAACCTTTTGTGTTTGGATACGTGTCTCAGGCCATTTGTTTACCTATTTCTTTGATAAATAACTGTCCTTAAATACGGAAAATGCACGCGGTGCCCTTGAAGTTTGAATTTTTGCCCGAAATACCCAATTTTTTGATCCGAAACACTTTAAGAGGCAACAACTCATGTTTACGAGCTCAGAAAGTGACAATTTTTTTTTTCACATTGATCGTTTTTCCGAGAACTACAACTTGAAAAAAAAAAAATTGTCGAGTTTGAAATCCGTGACCATGTTTGTTCATTCAAAAAAACTTTTGACATACAAAATCTCCAAGCAACGGATCAAAATATGATAAATTTTTTCAAATCGTAGTTCTCGAAAAGATAATCGATTTGAAAAAAAAAAATTATCACTTTTTGAACTCGTAAACACGAGTTATGGCCTCTTAAAGTTTTTCGAAACAAAAAATTGAGTATTTCGGGCAAAACTTCAAAATTCAGGGGCATCACGTGCATTTTCCGCTTTAAATATCACCATTTTACTATAAAAAAATGACTATTTTGTGATAAAAAAAATACTATAATTAAAATTGTCACTTACTAATAATTTTCTAAATTTTTAGTTAAAATTTTCGAATTTTTGTCAAGTGTACCTTACATTATTACCATTTTACCCCCCTTAAGCTTAAATCTTGGCTCCGCCACTGACTATAAAAACGACTTAAATATCAAAAATAAACAACTAAAAAAGGTCTCTCAAAACATTACTAAATCTACGCCAATTTGGGCGAAAATGAAGTGCACTTTTAGACTTTGTGAAAAAGGTGGCCAAAAAGATGGACCACAACATGAATGAACATCACTTACGTTTGGCTATTAACAAACAAAGCGTCTCCCTTGTGACGGGTCGGTATTTGTGACGGGTAATGCCACTCACAAAACGAATAAAGCAAAAGGTGGGGGCACCCCTCCACTTGCTTTCCTCTCTCCTCTCATGGGTCATTTGTGAGTAAAAGTGGTACCCGTCTTCTCAAAGTGACGGATACCTTCCGTCACAAATGAGAATTGCCCATTAACAAATGCAAAAATTTTCACCAAAAAAAAAAAAATATTAACAAATGCAAAATTTAGCCTTTTTTTGGCTAAAAATTCTCTAAATACTCCATACTTACATAAAGTTGGCCTTTACAGTTTACACCATGCTTTGTTGATAGATTAGTGGTCGATAACTCGAATATGATCTAGTTACTACTCCCTCCGATCCATACCAATGGTGACATGGATCAACTTTTCTCTTCACAAAAAGTGGGTCCATGTTACCATTGGTGTGAATCGGAGGGAGTACTTACTAGCAAGTAGGGGTGAGCAAAAATATACGATACGGTTTTATAATACGGATACGACACGGTATACGGTTTAATTTATACGGATTTCCGTATATACGATATGAAAATCCGTATCGTATCCGGGTCGGGCAAAAATGAAACCGTATATACGGTTTCCGACACGGTTTGGAGTTTTTGTGTAAAAAAAGTTTAAAAATACAAAGTTCCTCTTTCAACTTCCACTCTTCTAATGTTTTGTATGATTTTTTTTAGTAACTTGTCTCAATAAACAATAATTAGCCCTTCACCAGATGGGGTCACGTTATAGGTAGTTATTAGCTCTTGAATAATTACAATGTTTAATTGGACATTTGTAACCAAACCGTATTCGTATATACGGATCCCGTATACACGGTTTTTCCGGGTACCCGAAAACCGTATATATGGTTAAACCCGTATCGGATCCGTATAATGATTTTTGCGATTTTTAAAACCGTATACCCGATACGGTTTTCAAAACCGTATCGGGTATACGGTTTTGCTCACCCCTGTAGCAAGTTTGTGAGTCAGTCAGTCTATTGTGAATTTTTCAAAATGATATCGTGATTGATCAATTAACCAGGTGTAAATTACATAACCTATGAAAACACATTAATATAGCCCATAAGTCACATGTCACAGCATTAAGGTAAAAATATTCTTAAAGCACAAATTTTCATTAAAGACGGACACTATCTGTTACAAACTGAAGACGAATAGTGTCCCTCTCACAATATGCAAGTGACACTATCCATGGGATGCTCCATTTATGTCCACTTGCCTTATTGTGAGAGGGACATTATCCGTCTTCAACTTGTGACGGATAGTGACCGTTACAAGCAAAACGCTTTGTTCCTAAAATTATACGTAGTATGATTAGAGTATTAGATGCCCATAATGAGGTTATGCTCTAATCGCTGTACATCATGTGAATGATTAATTGTTTAATCCATAATAAAGCTGTGGTGTTAATCATATATTTGTTGCACGCCATCCCAGGTATCTCCGATCTTAAGACGATAATATCCGTTTCATAACACGTAATTAGATAGAATGAGACATTTTTACATCCCCTAGACAATCAACTTGTCTCATATATCATACGTATAAATTATCTGAAGCGTTTTCAATTTAAAACAGATACGCTCGTCTTACATAAAAATCCGTGTTAAAACCCAACATTTAAAAATAGATTAAAAATTAGAAGAACGAGCTAACGATAAATCAATAATATAGTTAAATATTCAAGTATGGCTTTATATTTTTCATTGTTCTTCATTGGAGCGATAATACTTGATGACCTTCTTATTCTATCACTGATTATCTGCGAGTATTACTGAATTAGTGATCACTTCTAATTAGAGCTGTTCATGGATCGTTCCGTCCATTGAACCCGACCCATCCCGCCCGCTAACTAAGCGGGTACGGACAAGGCTTTTTAAGAAAAATACAAAGGCCCGGCCCACTAACCCGTCCCAAACCCGCTAACCCGCTTGTCCGTGGGCCAAAAATTAAACGTGAGACCGGCCCAAACCCGCATTTGAACATCTCTACTTCTAAATTCTAATGCTTTTTAAAGATGATTTAAAGCGTTATAAGCATTTTACGAGTGACGTGATGTATTCCGTTATCCGTCAAGAAATGATGGAGATAGAATAGAAGATGGACTACTCAAATATGAGAAAAAGGAAGATAGATGTACTACCTCAGATTTTATTTGTTTTTAAGCATATGCGTATATTTTTCGAGCCTATTACCTCAAACTTTATTTGTTTTTGAGCATATGTGTATTTTTTTGAACTTAGTAAAGTTTATAAGTTAGAGTTTAATTTTTTTTCCGTCAAAAATTCAAATTTAACTAAGTTTATATGAAATGTTTTTGAGTTTTATTGTAATTTTTTGAGGTTAATGTTTGTTTAAGTGAATGAACTCAGAAACTTTATACTAAAACTCATACTCCCTCCTATTTCCTTTGTTGTTCCCCTTTGATTTTGACACAAGAATTAAGTGAATCAATTTGGACCAGACAATACACATGACCCCACATCAAATTGATTTTGGACCACACAAAGTTGTCCAAAAAGGGAAAGAGGGAACAAATTGGACGAAAATGGAAAAGGGAACAACAAAGGAGATAGGAGGGAGTAATTTTTAAAACAAAACTCAAAAACTTTATTATAATGCTCAGAGACTAAACAATTGGTGGTAATACATCGGATGTATAATCCACTTACTGCTCATATATGTATTGATAATGATACGGCGCCACCGGGTGGTGCCCAATTTCGGCGCCACCCTCTCACATACACCCCTTATTATTGGGGCCCCCACTTATTACCTGTAATATACTCATTAATATTAGGATCCCCATAAAAAATGCATGTGAGAGGGTGACGCCGAAATTAAGCGTCACCCGATAACGCTAACTCATTTTCCAATATATATTCCATTATTTCATCCATGTCTCAATGTCACGTCCTTTTCGTGCTCGTGCTTCTTTGTCTTTCTTGTACGTTGTCGTCCACTCTAGTAGAGATAAATGGCCAAATCATTGTTTTTCTAAATTCTTACTTGAATTCATGACCAAAATGGCTAGCAATTGAAACAGGAAATATATACAATTTTTATACTAATTTCTCGAATCATCGACATGTGATCGATTTATGAATTATGATTAGGATTTATTTTGGTTTAAATCGGATTAGTTGTTTAAATCACATTTAACTATTTTAGCTTAAATGCTTTTTAATCACAAAGTTAAACGGTTAAAGTTAAAAAGGAAGTGTTTAAGTGCTAAGACTCTAAGAGTAGGGGTGCTAATGAAACGAGACAGTTTGCGAGATACTCGAGATCGGCTCGGTCAAAGCTCGACTCGTGCGAGCTCGGGCTCGACTCGAGAGTTTAACAAGTCAAGCCGAGCAAAGGCTGATTCGACTCGAAAAACTCGTGAGCGGCTCGAACTTGTGTGATTACATAATGTATTGTACATATTTTTGTATCACACATATCAAATGTCTCGCTAATTTGCCAAATATTTTTACATATAACCTTCGAGCCTTGTTATTGAAAATATCAAAAGAAAAAAAAAATAGACAATTTTATATAGGCTCAATTTGGGCTCGAGTTTGGCTCGAGCTCGCGTTAAAGTTCGCAATCTTTATAACGAGCACATTTTTTCCAAGCTCGGGTAAGCTCGAGCTCGGGTTTTGGTTCTTGAGCACAAACCGAGCAAGGCCAAGCTCGGGCCCGGCTTGGCTCGTTAACACCCCTAGTTAAGAGAGACTACAATTAGAAAAGCAATAAGAAAATTTATTATTTTGTAATTTTTTTTATTTATGGTAAATTATGCGGAATTCAACTGGTAAAGTGATAAAGATGATACGAGGTTCAAATCCCGATTTTATTTACACCTGTTGATTACTCCAAATAAATTATACGTTGGCTAAACTCTCGAATTTCACAAATTCTCATTTGTCACGTCACAAGTTTTGTGACGTGAGACAAACTTGCAAGTGGGAGAGGCAAGTGAGGAGAGGTTTGTGAAACGTCATAAGTTTGTGACCGTCATAAGTAAGACGAGCTGCTCGAATTCATAAGCAATACTTTGTACAATACTTACGTAAATGAGTATGTTAAGACACATGGATGAACCTCAAGGGAAAGTCTGATTTAGGAAGTAACAATTGCTTATTTTATTTTAATTTTTTTCCCGCAAATTATGCAATGTGGTCGTCGTATATGGTGTAGGGGTGTCTAATACCCCGGGTGATCACGGGTGCACCGGGCTGCCCATTATTTTAACACAAATTTTCATTAAAGACACAAACACTATTTGTCACAAGTTGAAGACGGATAGTGCCTTTCTCACAATATGCAGTGATACTATCCATGGGCTGCTCCATTTCTCCCCCACTTGCCCGAGAGGGGCACTATCTGTTTTCAGCTTGTGACAGACTCTATCCGTCACAAACAAGGCGTTTGATTATTTTGATGACTATTTTTTCATACGTCGAAAGATAAAAAAAAAATTGTCCAAAAAGTTGACAAAAAAACTACCTAAAAAAACCAGAAAATTACATTCTTTTCAGTTTTCTGTATACTTCTGCTACACTCCTCAACTCTTTGACTCACAGCTCACAAACACAGCACAACACCATCTTCCTCAAACTCTCTAAATCACCTCAATTACAGTAAAAAAAACCAATATTTTCACATAAATTTCACAGCTTTTTAACAGTAACAATGGCATCAGTAGCAGATATAGGAGTATCAGCATTAATAAACATAATAAGTGCAATAACATTTTTACTAGCATTTGCATTATTAAGAACTCAACCAATTAATGATAGAGTTTATTTTCCAAAATGGTATTTTGATGGTAAAAGAAAAGACCCAATTGTTAAAAATTTTGTGGGTAAATTTGTTAATCTTGATTGTAAAACTTACCTTACTTTCCTTAATTGGATGCCTCAAGCTTTAAAAATGTCTGAAACTGAACTTGTTGATCATGCTGGTCTTGATTCTGTTGCTTTTCTCAGGATTTATCTACTTGGGTAATTTCCATGTAACTCTGATTTTGCTTAATTTTACTGTTTTTTTGTTATGTTTTCTGCTTAATTTCAGCATTTTTTAGTTGATATTATTGATTTATGTTATTGGGTATTCTTCTTATTACTGTAATTTTGCTTAATTTTACTTTTTTCTGCTTAATTTCTACCTTTTTTTTGGTTATACTAGAGTTTTTCTGTGATTTTTGTGTAGATTATTGATTTATGTTCTTGGGTATTCTTCATATTATTCTATTTTTGCTCAATTGTGTTCTTTTTGTTATGTTTTTGCTTAATCTTGAGTTTATAATTTGATTTTGATTGTTAATTGTTATTATTGGTTTTTATTGTTATTGTACATTTTGCTCAATTCCCTTTAATTATGCTTGTATTTGACTTTTGAAAATGTGATTTTGGTTATTAATTAATATAATTATTGGTTTTTTAAATGTTATTATTGTCCTTTTTGCTCAATTTCCTTCAATTATGCTTGTACTTGAATTTTCAATGCGATATTGGTGGTTAATTGTTATTATAGGTTTTTTAAAAAATTTATTGTTCTTTTTGCTCAATTCTGTAGAATTATGCTTGTTTTCTTGTTTCTGGTTGTGTATTCGGGTCCGGTTTGCCTGTAAAGTTACTACCTTTTTTGTGTTCAATCCTCCAATTCCATGCTTGTTTTTTCGTACATGATTTCGATGTGATTTCTGTGCTCGGGTACTTGCTGGTTTTTTCTACAAAATTGATTTGTTCTGTGCATGCCATTTGCTTTGGTTTTGTAGCTATTGTTGTTGATTATTCTAGCAAGTAGCTTTCTTTTGTTCAGTTCCCTCATTTTCTGTGTTCCTGAACTTGTTTTGCCTTATTTTTTCTTTCCGAATCATGTGCTGTTCCCTTAAGACTATTGCAAATCAATGATGATTTCGATACTGATTTCAGTCCTATGCATTCTTTCTCCACAGGTTGAAGATATTCGCTCCTATGATGGTCTTAGCACTTCTTGTACTTCTGCCAGTTAATATATCTGGAGGAACATTGAATTTTTTGCGGAAAGAACTTGTTACAAGCGATATTGACAAGCTTTCTATATCAAATGTGCCTCCTAAATCAAATAGGTACCATACTAAGTCCAATTATCTACATTATCTATATATATATACTCCGTATGAGTTATATTTAATGTTGAATTCATAATTTCATAATTTCGTGAAAACACAAAAATATATTCATCTCTATAAAGAGCAAGTGGTCCTGTCAATGTGTATTTAACATTCGTCTCCTAAATCTCAGGTTCTTTGCGCATATTGGGATGGAGTATTTGTTCACATTTTGGACTTGTTTCTTGCTTTACAAGGAGTATGATAAGGTTGCATCAATGAGATTACAGTTTCTGGCATCCCAACAAAGCCGTGTTGAGCAATACACAGTGAGTTTCGCTTCATTTCTCATCCATCGACTTTTATGTGACAATGATGATGTTTTGTAATTCTGTTGTCTAGATTCGGTACAAGTCAATCTATGTATGGAACACTGGTTAACATTAACTTTCTTCATATTACAATGTTTCGTATCATTTACTACACTTAGTGAGTCTTGTATGAGACTGTTCAGTAGTGAGACCAACCCAGATCCTCAGATAGTTTTCATTTAGTTCTGATGCAAGACTGTCTCATATAAGTTTCTTACTTCTTAAATGTACTCAATATCTTTGAGTCTATTTTTAGACGTCAATTAGGTTGCTCTTGAATTATTACATGATCATTCTGCTTACGCTATGATTGTTTGTGATTTGATATTGGAGCTTCGGTTATGACTTACGAGTTTCCAAACAGGCACTCTCTATCATTTGCTCGTTTGTTTGTACGAAAGCATTATGCTGATTATGCCATGCATTTGCGATGCTGCAGGTTTTAGTGAAGAATGTGCCACGTGTTTCAGGACATTCAATCTCAGATTCTGTCGATCAGTTTTTCAAGAAGAATCATCACAATACCTACCTCTGCCAGCAGGTTAGACCTTTGCTTATTGAACAAATCCAAATGATAGGTCTCTAAAATTCCATTTTGTTTCTGTATTAAGCATGAAAGATATACTTGTTACTCTTTGTGTAATTCCTTTAGTTCCTCCAATGGTAGGCGGTTTACAACGCACATAGATTTGCCAGACTTGTGAGGAAAAGGGAAAGAATTCAAAATTGGTTGGATTATTACCAACTCAAGCTTGAAAGAAACCCCAACAAGAGGCCAAAATGCAAGGTATGGAACATTTTTTGCAAGATCGTAAAGATTATAATTTCACGAGAATATGCCAATGTGGTCATATGTTGTGTATGTATTAATACTGACGGTTTTGTCCACGTTCTTGTTCAGATAGGATGTCTTGGCCTTTGTGGTAGAAGAGTTGATGCTATTGAATTCTACAGCGAACAATTGAAGTACATGGACAATATGGTGACTTACTGACTTACTTCTAATTCTTCACTGTCATTTCTTTTTTCCGAATACGTTTCCATGAATGTATGTCAATTACTATTTCAAGAGTAAATCTGGTTACTTATTATTTGATTTACAGTTTTATCTAAAATATGTCTATAGTTGGTTTACTCATATATGGGTTTTGATACATTTACACTTCCTATTTTCAGTTAAATATGGAGCGTCAGAGAATTCTCAAGGACACAAAAGCCATCATACCAAGTGCCTTTGTTTCTTTTAAGTCACGGTGGGGTGCAGCTGTATGTGCGCAAACACAGCAAAGTAAAAATCCCACATTGTGGTTAACCAGTTGGGCACCGGAACCTCGTGATGTGTATTGGCGGAACCTCGCTATACCAGTTGTTTCGATTACCATTCGTAAATTTGTGATTGGAATAATAGTTTTTTTGATGGTGTTTTTCTACATGATACCCATAGCTTTCGTGCAATCTCTTGCAAATCTTGAAGCACTTGAAAAGGTTGCTCCTTTTCTGAGGCCTGTGATAGAACTGTAAGTATTCGCGCCCTACGATTCTTTATTGTCTCCATAAGTTTTTGCTCATTTAGAGTCCCTGGTGGTGAATATGAATCAAGCCTGATGCTACTCCGTTTATTTCTTTATATCATCATTGTGGATGTGAATAAAATTTACGTTGGTGCGTATCTTGTGGTTCTTGAGTGTTTTTGGCGAGCCTCGTATAACTTGTATGTGGATGCAAATCAAACAAATGAGCTAAAAACTCGATTTATTATTCACCAAGATAATTTCAAAAAGTTGCTTGTTTTTTTCTGCAGGAGATTCATCAAGTCTTTTCTCCAGGGTTTTCTTCCTGGTCTTGCCCTTAAAATGTTCCTATATTTTCTTCCTTCTCTTTTGATGCTTATGTCGAAGATTGAGGGGCACGTTGCTTGGTCAAAACTCGAGCGTCGAGCTGCAGACAAGTATTACTTTTTTATGCTGGTCAATGTATTCTTGGGAAGCTTAGTGACAGGAACGGCTCTTGGCCAGCTTGATGCTTTCATTCACCAACCACCTAGCGAGTATTGCCTCTTTTCTAAATTCTCTGTCCATTTTTTTAACACGGTCGTAATTGTATGGAATCAACTTAATACGAAGTAATCAATCTTGGTTTATAATTTTTGTAAGAGTATTTACAACTCCCTTCTCCGGTCTAAGAAAGATGACAAGAAGGTAAAGACAGTTCCTGGAAAAATGAGAATGACATAATGCAGACTAGGGTAGCACTAAGCGTTTAAAGTGCATGAATTTTCAACTTAAATTTACTACTCCGTACTTCCGTATTTTTTAGCAATTTTATAAACCTCAGAAACTAACTTAGCCATTTGTGTCTCAACTCTCAACCTCCAGGATTCCTCGGAACATTGGTGTGTCAATACCAATGAAGGCTACATTTTTCATTACATATATAATGGTTGATGGTTGGGCCGGCATTGCTAGTGAGATTCTCCGATTAAAGCCACTTGTCATTTTCCACTTAAAGAACATGTTTATAGTAAAAACTGAACGAGATAGAGACCGGGCTATGAATCCCGGATGTGTGGACTATCCAGAGGCCCTGCCAAGTCTACAACTTTATTTTCTGCTCGGACTTGTCTATGCTGTTGTTACTCCAATACTTCTGCCATTCATAATTGTGTTTTTTCTATTGGCTTTCCTTGTTTACCGTCATCAGGTAACTTTATTTGAACCACATTTATGTACAAATCAATTTATGCTTCTTCTGATGTGGTTTTACGCTGTCTCTCGTATCTGTTATTGTTTGACGTCCCAGATAATTAATGTGTACTATCAACGATACGAGAGTGCTGCTGCATTTTGGCCACATGTTCACACTCGTATTATTGCTAGCCTTTTGATATCTCAACTCCTTCTGATGGGGCTTCTGAGCACCAAAGAGGCCGCTAGATCTACTCCTTTGCTTATCGTGCTACCGTTTGTCACATACGCATTCCACAAGTACTGCAAGAGTCGTTTTGAGCCGGCATTCAGTAAATATCCCCTTGAGGTCAGATTAACTATTAATGTGACTCTATCGTACTCTTAATTGCGAAGTTAATCGTCCATGACAATACGATGTTAGTATGATATTCTTATTTTAAATTAATCCGTTACTTGATTAATTTCAGGAAGCAACCGAGAAGGATGAGCAGGAGCAAACCGGAGATTTCGATCTGAACCTAAAAACCTGTCTAACCGATGCATATTTACATCCAATCTTCCATTCCTTCGAGGAAATCGAATTCGAGGAGGTGAGAGTCGATGCAGTTAGGGTAGACAAACACGAGAATGAAATCTCAAGTCCGCCAGCTCAAATAGAAGAAAATCTTGAAGCCTCACCGCCTCAGCAGCCTCATCATTATTCGTATGGGGACGAATATCGGTCGTACGACTATTACCATCATCAACAATTACAACAATCCCATTACCAATATTACTATGATAGTTGATTCTTGTAATTGCTTATTTAGAAGCATACTAACTAGGAATTAATTCTAGTTCGGGTTTTCCATAGTGTGATCTTCGATGTAGCTCTTGTTCTTTTGTTCTTGTTCTTGTTCTTTTTCTCGTTCTGATATTTTAGCTTCTGATGTAATTATCTGTGCCTTATGTAATGTACATACATGAGCTAGATTATTCGCCTGATGCCTGATGCCTGATGCCTGATGCCTTATATTCTTGTTCTCATTCTTGTTCTTGTTCTCTCGTTCTCGTGTTCTTTCTGATAGTTTAGCCTCTGATGTAATTATAGTAGCTATGGATTTTATCATCGCGAAAGTGGTGATCGAGCCCTTTTACACTTTACTAGTTTTATACCCGTGCAAAATTGCACGGGATACTCATTAATCATTTTTTAGTAAAAAATTCAAACCAGTTTTCATGTTGATTTTATTGGATAACTCTTGTTTCTTATTTAACAAACATTTAAAAC
>VHZZ01000003.1:883989-895649 GCA_009801015.1 Silene noctiflora
GATATTATTATATTTTGATTTCTCAGTTTAATAATGGTTTTATCTATGAGATTTTTGTAAGCACATGCGTCTTGATTTGAATGAAGGTTGATTTAATTTTCATGATTTTTGGTTTAAATAAAATTCTTAATGATAATAATATATCTAAATTATTGCATGTTACTTTAGTATTGTATAATTTCTTTTTTGTGGTGATTTTAAAAGTAGTTAGCATGAACCTTAAAAATAGAATATTTTTTTTTTTTTTGAACTTAAAGTGGGGAGAGATTAATTAAATTGAAAGAAGGGGGGAAGCTAATTAATTCCCACAAAGAACATGGGGGGCCCTATTGAAATAAAAATATTTTCTCTCCCCAAAAATCACGGACCAATAGGATTGCAAGAAATGCTTTAGCTTTTATAGCATAGCGATTACTACCCATAACCCATGTTTAAGTATGACTCACCTAACTTACAATAATTATACCCTCATCTTCTTTTTCAAATGTATATTTACCTTCCCAGCCAGTATCATTAAAGACGGCATACCCGTCTTCAGCTTGTGACGGATATGTCCGTCTTCAATGAGAATTTGTGTTACTTTTTCTAGTTGTCCTTTTTAGCTTATCTAGTAAAGAGTATTTTATTCCTATTTTGTATGATCCACCCACATATATATGCTCAATTTACTTCATAAACATATTTTCTCTAACTCTTTAAAATGTCGTAATTTATTAAAATTCTCATAAATAATCAATAAAATGGGGTAATTTCAAAGAATTCGAAGGAGACTAAATATGGACTATGAAGTACTTTTTCTTCGGATTAATACATTCAAACTTGCTAACTTCAAATCTTTCATTTTAGGTCGATTGATTGTCAATGTATTTATAAATTCTTAATTACTCCCTTTACGTCAAAATTGCAGACGGATAAATCAATTATTATTTCATAAGACAGTTTCACAATACAAACATATTCATCAATAACATCACAAAATATGAATCGCTGTTCAAACATACAAGCAGAAACGTAACAACGGTCTAATTTGAATTTCTGCGCTACTTTATCTCTATTAGTAAATGTTGCATTGAAGATGGGTCTCATTCACACTAATCAGTCAAAAAATGTCAGAAAATCAACCAACAGTTTAGCTTTGTATTTCCGAACCTCAACTTCCCACAATCCGAACCTATACTTCTACTTCAACTTAACCCAAACTCTCACTCTTTCACATAATAAATCAGTAAACAAAAACAAACCAACAAACAAAAAACACTTTCTTTTCACAAATTTGTCACCTTTTTTACTTCATTTCTTGCTTCCTGATACTTTTAACTGCACTGTAATTACTCTTTTCTTGTCTTAATTACTGCAAGTTTTGATCTTTTTAACTTTTGAGAATCTGGGTAGTGGGTACTTTTAATTATCTGTACTTTTTTTTTACTTCATTTCTTGCTTCCTGATGTTTTTCATTGCCTGTAATTACTCTTTTCTTATCTTAATTACTGCAAAGTTTTGATCTTTTTGGGTTATTTTTGAGTTTTGAGCATCTGGGTAGTGGGTAGTTCAATTATTTGTACTTTATTTGCAGTAGATTTAGATAATTTAATGTTTTTGTGCTTGATTTTTAGGTTAAAATGAGGTTAATTTATTATTATAATTGCTTTAATTAAGTTATTTTGATCATGTTTTACTGCTTAAACTGAACCTTATCCTTTGTGACACTGTTTAGTTTTACTGTACTGTTCAATGTCTTTTGTTGAGGTGCAGAAACTCTTGTGTAAGACGGTTTTACACTAATTTATTGTAAATTGTGGCCTTATTGGTTTGATGGGTTTTGTTTGACCTGTTTGTAGGATCTTTTGTGAAGTTTTCATTGCATGTTTCTGTACTAAATGAGAAAAAAATTGGGGTTTTCAGCTGAAAATTGGTGTTGTAAAGGTTTTATCCTAAAAATATTATCTTTAGCAGTCGCCGGACTAAGGAGGCTACCAGTGGCGGTCGCCTTCTGGTTAAAATAATTTAGTTAAAATTTTCTATATTTTTTTCCTGATTTGTCTTGTTGTGTTACTAGTTTTGTTAAATTGTTTTGTTAAATTTCACGGGTTGACTTCGCAAGTTTGATCCTAAACATTAATCCTGGTTCCGCCACTAATCTATTGTTTGATATGTTTATGGTCATGTGTATGTTTGTTGTTGCTCTTTATCTGTCATAGTGCAATATTCTGTACATTTTTGGGGTGTTTGGGATGTTTCATGATCTGGGCAACCTATTGCTAGTGATCAGAAATAGATTTGCATAATGAAGATTCATACACAATGGAATGGTTGAATTCCGTAAATATTTCTGGAGTTGAGGTGTATTTCTTACTGAATGGGTAGATGTCATTGGTAGTGTAGTTGTTTGAGTTTGATTGTAGTGTGGATTGGTATCCTAGTGTGATGATAGATCTTCGAGCTTGCACACGTTCACTCACATCAGTGTAGAGTTTGCTACTTTGCTTACTACAAGTTGAGTCATGTTGAGGCGTGTGCATTCTAGGCATCGTATGATTGAACCTCTTCAATGCTTTTTCGAAAACCCTAAAACTAGTAATGATATTCTGGTAGTCTAGTTTAGCATAATGAGGAAATTCTTTATGAAGTTTGAATTCTGAAATGATGTTAGTGATGCCATTCTATCAATAGGATTCTCTTACTGACTTACTCTCTGATAAAACGGCTTTGCACTAAGATATTGTAAAATCGTCAGTTAAGGACACCTGATACGGCTATACCCATATCATAATTATGGTTGTTAGACTAGTTACAAAGAATGAATGCTTTCCCTAAAATAAATCTGTCATATCTAAAGTTTCTTGTGCTGATTATTTACTAGGAATTGGTAGACCTGTTGCTTGGAGCTGGGATCGATTTCATGGAATGTTAATGATTATATAGTACATTAGCACTATCATCGATATACTTACAACTACTTCAGGTGTCTTGTTGTGTTGAAAAATTGTTGCGGGAATGGGGACATATCCCTCGAACTACCCTATGATATCTGAGGAGAATCGAGGCACATCAGTCCCTCACTTTGCATGGTTCCATCCTGGAAATTATATGGCAGCTATGAGAAACGGAATAAATCCATTCCAAGGAAGTCGGCACAACACAGAAGAAATAACTCTGATTCCTAACAGTTCAATTCCTATCAATGAGGCAGCCAATAAAGTGGAAGCTGAGCCTCAACCCGATAAGCCTGCCAAAAAGGCCAAGACATCAAGAAAGAACCCTAATGATGGTACTGATACCCCAAAGGAGGGTAAACCGAAAAAATCTAAAAAGATTTCCTCAAACTCTCCTAAGGCGAGGCGTGGGAGAAAGAATGCAAGTATTGCTAGCTGTGAGTCAAGCATGGATGGGACCCTGTCCCCATTTTGTTCTTGTACTGGTACTCCACGTCAATGCTACAGGTGGGGTTCCGGGGGATGGCAATCTGCATGTTGCACAATAAACATATCAGAGTATCCTCTCCCAATGAATGCAACAAGGCCTGGTGCACGCACTGCTGGTCGGAAAATGAGCCATGGAGCTTTTGTTAAACTTCTTCAAAGACTCGCTTCTGAAGGTTACGATCTTTCAAACGCGATTGATCTAAAAGATCACTGGGCTAGGCATGGTACCAACAAGTTTGTGATCATTAAGTGATAATATGTAGTGTAAGTTAATAAATTGCTGAGGTAATTTGTATGATGTGCACTGTTCTGTCTGTTCTGTCTGTTGTTCTACCGGGTTGTTTAGTGTTAACTGCAGTATTTTCGAATTGTATCTCCATTTGTTGTTGATATTCAAGGATTTCAATGTGTTGTAGTATGTATGAATGTATCTGTAGGCACAAACTTTCCAGTGTAATGAAATATGTGGTTTTCGACTTTTTTTCTCATCGAAGCAAGGTAGTCTAGTATAATCACTTTCCGATGTTCAACAGCACTATCCCAATGCTTTGGGGGACTTCCATAATTGACAGGCTAAGGAGGGTTGGATGCATGGTTTTGGTAAACTTTCGGCTATGAGAGTATGAGCCGTTTCAAGGTTAATGAGTTGCCTACACGATTTCACTCGTTAATTGTTATGTGCGGATTCAACAATTATAGGTTCAGCACGACATTACACAGAAAATTCAAAGATGATACGCCCAAGTATAACTTGATAATCACAAAATCATAATCTGTTGCTTAAGAGCACGGCAATCTTATACTTAGCAAACTAGTGAATCATTAATCATTCAAGCGTCTGTAGTCCAACGGTTAGGATAATTGCCTTCCAAGCAATAGACCCGGGTTCGACTCCCGGCAGACGCACTTGTTACACCATGTCCCGGTTTTCCTGAATGTGTTATTTCTTTCCGGCCTAAACCATATATTTCCTAAAACAAAGCTTAATATTTTTAGCATATATTATAGAGACGTTAGATGATTAATGACACAATATTTTAAATATTCCATATTTTACGTTCTGTATAAATTATCCTTATTCTTACATGATAAAAAAACAGTATCTTTTTTTTTTTTTTTAAATAATTGTACTATGAAAATTCATAACTTTTAATGATAAAAAGTTAAACAAAAAATGTCAATAGAAAAAKAATTCTAAAAATAACATCATTCGATAAAAAGAAAACTTTTATTAGACACTTATTTCATGACTTTTTACAATTTTAATTTTTAAAATCCATAAATAATAAGTACACTAAAAAGTAAAATTTTATAAATATCGTGCATATATAGCACGGGATCTAAACTAGTTCCGTATTATGCAAGCAGATGGATCATTCATACCTTAATCAAAAATAAAATTTTAGAGCCCAACATTCCTAACTTAGCTTGTCAAAAAGAAAACTTTAGTGTAGGGCTAAGCAAGTGTAGGTCTGAACCGTAAAAATGGATCAGATCGCACCATTTGATCTGCACCAAACTCAGACCGGATTCATTTAAGTCCGATCAACGGTCTTCATTTTATGAAATTTTGGTTTTCAGTCCGATTCAAGACCAGTTAATTTTGAAGGGAAAAAATATCGAGATTTAAATTTACACCTTGATGGCTGCTGCTGCCGGGGAAATAGACTGTTCAGCTGATCACAATAATGCTTAAGCACATAAATCATGCTAATTTCATCCTCTGAATTACTTCGACGGTGCACATTATATTGTACTGCATTACACACATCAATAATAACTGAGTAACAATTTCAAGTAGTCGATATTTCCGAAACGAGAGACTATCTCATCTCTTAGCCATGTCTCTCTGATGTGATTGTAAGAAATAAAGTGTTCAAAATGTTTGCTTGGTTTCAGCTTCTACCTGTACGTTCTGCATAACAACTTTTACTATGTTACTGAAATCCAGAAATACATAAGTTATATACTTACTACACAGTTAAACATTCAAGCGTCTGTAGTCCAACGGTTAGGATAATTGCCTTCCAAGCAATAGACCCGGGTTCGACTCCCGGCAGACGCATTTTTAACAATTTTAGTGTAAGGCCGAGTAACTTTAGGTCCGAATCGTGAAAATGGACCATATTGCACCGAACTCGGATCGGATTTATTTAGGTCTGGTCCGCGGTTCTCATTTTATAAAGTTTCGGTTTTCGGTCTGATCCGATCCAAGACCGTTTTAATTTCGGTTCGGACCAAACTATAGGTGTCTCATGATAATCTTCACAACTTTCACAAGGTAATTAAGTATTTTATAGAATTGACCGCCTTACAAACTTAATATTGGTGGTTACTTGTAAAAATATTTTAATCAATTAATTAATTTAATTTAATTAATTTTAGTTATCATATATTCAAAAATAAAAAATAAAAATTTTTGGTTCACTTTAGTCCTTACTCCAACGCCCAAGCCAATATCATGTGATGAGTTGATGACTATGTATTCGTCTTTCTTAGACCCTAAATGCAATCCACCGCATAAAATATTATAAAGATTTAAGGGTAAGAAATACGATTCTTCCGGAAAACATAAGATTTAAGTGTAAGAAATACGATTCTTCGAGGACTTGGGAGATAGGAGAAGTATAGAGAGAGTGGAGGATTGACATCCTAAGAGTATCCGCAAAGGTGAGGTGTCCCATATTTTATCTTTTTTTCCTCATTCGTCCACCTCATTTTCCACTAACTTTTTCATCTACCCTCTCCATTTTATAACTACATCTTTGCAATGATGAGGTTCCCCAACAACATAAATTTACATACAAAATATGGAAACCTCCTCAAAAGGCACGCCAATTTACCTTACTTTTTCTTAGATAAAATACGAGGGCGAAACTTTATACACACCAAGTACATTTTATCGGCGTAGATAAATTTTATTAGATACGAAGTACAAAGTATGTGATATTGTGATTTAATAAACAGTCCTAATTTTAAGTAGATGTGTTTAAATGCGGAGTTGTATTGGACATGGGCTGGGATCACGTTTAATTTTTGGCCCACGGACGAGTAGGTTGGGGACGGGTTAGTGGGCTGGGCTTTTGCATTTTTCTTAAAATGCCTTGTCCGTACCTGCTTTTGTAGTTGGTGGGATGGGTCGGGTTCAATGGACGGGACGATCCATAAACAGCTCTAACTTTAAGTAATGGTTGATGATATGTAGGAGAAATAATTTATAAAATGAAGCAATTAAAGGTAATAGACTTTTCGTTACTTTTAAAGTAATGAAGAAGATCCTAACTCGACCGTCCTACACAACTACAACAGTACACTATGACACGACCATATCCTAGTACATAAATTTTCATTGAAGATGGATAGTGTCCATCTTCAGCTTGTGACGGATAGTTCCCGTCACAAGCAAGACGCTTTGATCCTAGTATCCTCCTTCCCGCGATTTAAGAAGATTTGCAACAAGTACAGGGTGTCAATGTGGGTCCCACCACATACACGTCAGTTTAACTTCAATCTTGAATAGTGTACGAGTTCAATAGTTCACTGTAGATATCTTCCCCCATACTTTCCCTCCCAACCCACATTTTCAATTATCGTGTAAAATCGTCTTATAAATATGTGACGGTTTTAATAAGCAAACAAACAATTACCAGCGTAATTATTATATAAGACCGTCTCACAATCTGAGACGGTTTCTATATATTGCGTTCCATCTTCCTCCTCCAATACACTCACTCACTCAATTCCACTTTCCCGCTCTCCTCCGAAAATTAAAAAATCCCCAATTATTAAGGTTTATCATCATCATCAAATCAATGGCGACGGTAACCTTAACGGAAGGAGCAATCGCCGCCATATGCGCCGCCGAAGGCACCGCCGACCTGCAACCGGTGGTTCAGGTGGCGGATATTCGAAAGGTAAACACACCAACGATGAATAACACCGAAAGATTCCGGCTTTTGTTATCGGATGGGGTTCACATTCAGCAAGGTATGCTTGCAACGCAGCAGAATGATTTGGTCAAGAATGGTGAATTGCAAAAGGGTTCGATTGTTCAGCTTTTTCAGTTCATTTGTAATAATATTCAGAATCGCAAGTTCGTCTCTTTCTTTTCTTTCTTTCGCTCTCGAAATCTTCGAGTTTTTGATAAGTTATTGGTTTGTGTGTTTTCTGTGGTTTGAATTTAAATTGTTTGATCCAATAAGGCTAACCCGAGACCCAAATTGACCCGAACTTGCATGACCTGAATATGACCCCAAACCCGAATTGACCCGACACAATTCAGAATCGACCCGAACTTTGATTGACCCAATGTTGACCCGAACCGAGATGACCGGTCCCGAAAAGACCCGACCCATAATTGAGGCGATTCAAAATGACTTAAAGTGACCCAAAATGACCCGAAAGTCCGAAACGACAAGTACTAAGTCGTATTAATATTGTATGCATCAAAATAGAGTTTCATTGGATACAATCATTCCTAATAAATAGTTAAATTTACAAAATAGTATTAATTAAAGTGTTTTAGCCATTAATCCGAAAACGACCCGACCCAAAATGACTCATACCCGACTCGACCCGACAACAAGTTACCCGAATTGACCCGACCCGACCCGAACCAAAATGTATGACAGACCCGAAATGACCCGACCCAGCCAACCCGATTGACCCATTTGCCACCTGCTGTGTACAATCCTTACTTATCACTGAGTAGTGGTTGAGTTAGAAATCCTACTGATATGTTGCGTGTTCGAACCCCTCCTTTTCTTTGTAATGTATTAGTACCTGGCCTTCCTCCAAATGCTGTTGCAGTGAGTTTTTAACTGCTTTATGTTTACACAGTATTTTAAAGACTACAAAAAAATAAGTTAGCTCCCATTGAGTTCGGAGTTCGGACAGACTCCTTTTTACTAGAAACACTTGCCCTAGATCACTTGTTTGCTTGGTGGTCGAATTTAAAAATTCAGTCACACTCGTTATCTGGGGGAATTCTCAACATATCAGTTAAAACCCATTCTCTTGTTATTTAGATAATGTGGGAGCCCAAATGAACCGGACATCGTCTGCAGCTTCAGCTTGCATATTATGATATAGGAATCCATTCATATCAGCTGATAGTTATGACTGCCTTTTTTGTTCTTTAGTCAAGTTGGATTGTTACATGGTCTATCTTTTGTCGAGTGTCTTCGCTGAGCTTACTACCCTTGTTTGCTGGTCAAATTCATCCAGGATCATAATTATCACTCAGTTGGAAGTGATTCAACAGACATGCCCTATAATAGGAGAACCAAAGCAGTTTCCTCTACCTGGTGCTTCCGTGTCACCATCTGGAGGCCAAACAGAAGTGAATCGTGCACATGTTCAATCTGGGAATTCTCATGCACCTGTTCCTTGCCCTACTTATTTGGCGAGTGAATCAGGGAGGTTCTTGGAACCCAAGCTGGAATCTGATGCCGAATTGCAATCTTGTGGTAGGCCTTCCACAGTAAATCATGAACGAGGTCATTATGCTGTAAATAATGGACCTCCTGTGTACCATGAATCAAAATCTTCTGCTGGCGTTTCAGGAAATGCTGTCAGTAGTGGTACATATGGCGGACTCAATGATGTCAAAACAAATATTTCAGATGCTCCTTCAAGTATTTATACAGGTCCTCAGCAACCCATGTATCAGCAACAATCATCTATGTACAAAAATAGGGGTCCTGTTGCTAAAATTGAAGCTCCAACCTGGATAGTCCCAATCGCTGCTTTAAATCCTTACCAAGGTCGATGGACTATAAAAGCAAGAGTGACAGCAAAGAGTGAGCCTCGGCACTAGAACAATGCACGTGGAGAGGGGAAAGTGTTTTCCTTTGATCTTTTGGATTCGGATGGAGGTGAAATCCGAGTTACAGAGGGATAGCTGTTTGACTGAACTAAACCGACGACATTGGAATCTACTAGGCTACAGTTATATAAGATCTTGTTGATCAATAATATTATTAGTCTGAAACCCATGTTACAGAGGCATAGCTGTTTGACTATTTCTTGTATATATGCTTAGCTAGAGTTAACATGGTTTCAAATTGTCGCATACATTTGTTCATCTTTTTTATACTTTACGAGAATTATTTTAATTAAAGGTAAATAAATGATTTGACGGAGGGAGTTAATTGGAAACAATTTTATTAGAAGCTTTGTATTTCATTAGGTTGTGAAAATAACGAGGCTTTGTTCTTTTGGACTTAAATTCATCCTTTTTAAGCAAAACTAATTGTTATCCTTGTACTTTTATATAACTTGAAAACAACCAACTCGAAAATGACCTGAACCCGAAATGTCTCAATCCGGCCTAATTAGGCAGCAACTCATTAGTCATTACAATGCCTTCAACTGAGACACAATTACCTCCTTTAAAAAGTTTCTACCTGTTCTTACAACGCAAAATTCTCCAATACTGTATATAAAACATTTCCATGTTACACACTTCAACAAGCAAGCGTCTGTAGTCCAACGGTTAGGATAATTGCCTTCCAAGCAATAGACCCGGGTTCGACTCCCGGCAGACGCACTTTTTACCACCACCTCGTTTTTTCATAAATGTGTTTTTTTTCGGGACAAAATACTTGTTTAAGACGGTTTTCCACAAACGTTATTGTAACAAAGATCTGATTTTATAGGCATTTGAGTGTCGTTATTTAGGTTGATTGAAAACGATATTACACATTTCATTCATGTCTAAAATATTACTCCGTAAGTTTTAAGCCCGAGACTAAATTAACTTGTTGCCCTCGGATCCAATACGGTGACACCTTATGCGGATGAGTGGATCCAAAAGAATTTGTTTACAGGTGTTCATATAAGAAATTGCAAAGTCTTGGTTACATACTAAACATTAGATTTTTAATTTTTACATTAAATGAGATAAAATTTATGAAAAAAAACACGGATTTTATGGTATTTTAGAAACCCCCGTTAAAACATATATAGATGACCCTGGAGCAGGAATATTGGGCCAAGGCACGATGGGTGGCCCGAGCATGGCATGGCCCGGCACGTGCGCGCGGGACAATCAGGCCAAACACGAGGACGACCCAACGGGTCTGGAGGCACATCTTTAAAAATGTCTATTTGTAATATTTGTATTATGTGTGATTAAAGAAGATTCAACTTTTGGCCTATTATACACAATACATTTATCTTAACTTGAGCTGTGATCGAATAACTTAGGCCAATTTGGGATTCAATGTTTCTAATTCGGCAAGTCAACAACAACAACAAAGCCTAGTCCCAACATAAGTTGGGGTCGGCAACATGAATCTAATTCGAATTCATATAGGTTTGAATCTGTCCGTCAATACAGTCAACGGTAAATTATCAAAGAAAAAGTAAATAAATAAATGGTAAACAAAATAAGTGTGTTTGTAAAAAAAAAAAAACGTGGAAACCAAGATTAAAGATTAAATCGACAAAACAAATTTATAAACGGAAAAAAAGAGTATAAGTAGTCATATACACATATGTATTATATTGACTTGGGCGTCGGAGGTTCCGCCCCGGGGCATCCCCTGGGCCCGGAGTTCATTTTGCAAGACCGTCGCCAATGTACTTTTTCAGGCCAAGACGAACCCGAAATAGTTTTCAATCACCCTTATCCATGTTCGTCGGTCTTCCCCTTCCGTTAACCCATCCCCAACTCTTATGTCTCCTCACTGGTATATTTGGTACTCTCCGCCATACATGGTCAAACCACTATAACCGGTTTTCCCTTATCTTATCTTCGATCGGTGCAATACCTACTTTCTCCCGGACCACCTCGTTCTTCAACCTATCGTTTATTGTGTGGCCGCACATCCAACTTTGCATGCCGCATACACATCTTATCTACCCTTATTTTTTGCACATGTTCATGTTTTACCGCCCAACACTTAGTTACAAGAGTGCAAGCCTATTGTCAAATGATTAGACAACGTACAAAAATTCTCGTGTAACACGAAATTAAACAAATTAATGTTATTGCGCAATGTAAATTATAATAGGTTACAACTTAAAATTATAAGTTTTGAATTATACGGGAAGTTTTAAATAGGATCGTTGCAGATTAAGTAGTTTTGGGACTTTACAATATTTGATGTCAAGTATTGCTTGACTTGGTTAATTTGGATTCCATGAAATAGGTGAACCGCCGAGACAAACAAAGTAGGCAGTGATAGAGCGACGGGTGATCGGACAACTCCCATATGCCGCGTCACAATACGC
>VHZZ01000003.1:920812-949907 GCA_009801015.1 Silene noctiflora
TCAACAATGATCAGTAGATAACTATATGCATGTCATATGAAAAATTATATCTGACTGAATATATTTATGAGATAATAACTTATTTCTTTTATTTTTTTTAAAAAGGGATTCTAGTATGTTCTTTAATTTCTTACTCCATTTACGGTTAATTTTTATTTAAATATAATATTTAGTATTTTGTAACAATATTAATTGTTATTAGTTGGTGTATTTTTTTTTGTATTTTATTTTAATTGTTATTGTAACTTATTATTGTAGTAAAAATTTAGACTGAATTTTTAACCGTTGGTGTAATTTATTAGTAAAATTTGGGCTGAATTATTTATGTTTTAACTTATTCATTATTCGTTATTATTCACTAATATTTACGTGTAGAAAATATAAACGTAAACATTTAAGTCTAAAACTTAAACATATAAGGTTTTTCAACAATTAATTCCATATTTTTTTTTTCTTTGGGTCCCATATTTACTTAAAAAAAAACATGTATTTGATGAGGTGGCTTAAGGAGAAGGCTTGAAATGTTTTTGGTTTTATATAGATAAGATTTTGAGTTGATCAGAACTTGATTGTTAAGCCTATTTAGGCTCCATTTGGCGAGACACTTCAGGTAGCTTATTTGACCAAAGTTTCAGCTACATGATTTTTCTCCAAGTGTTTGGCAAGTAGCTTATTTAGTCAATAAGCTACCTTACTTAGAGTTGCATTTGAGATTTCAGGTACCTGAAATAAATTATCTTCTCTTTATTGCCCCTTCAATCTATAATATTAAATAATTATCATATTCTTTTACGTCATTTTACCAAAAATGAGCTACCTTTTCGACTAATTTGCCAAACAGTTTTTTTATAATCAGTTACCTTATCAGCTCTTACTTTTGAGTTACTTTATCAGCTACCTTTTTAGGTTTTAGTTAACTTTTCTGGTAGTTTTTCATTTTTCAGTTACCCTTTCAGTTAGTTTTACCAAATAGAGCCTTAGTGAATTTACAAGTCAGGTCTATTTTTTAAATTTTTCATAAATTCTTATTTCAAATGGTTTTAAGTGAAGTCTATTCACATCGGACTAAAATAAGGTTAAAATAAAAAAAGAATTGCGAGAGGTTTTAACTTACCTTTTACAAAAAAAATGCTCCCTCAAAAAGAGGAAAAACATGTGAAATAGGGGAGTATATTTTTTTTTTTACCCAATTTGATAGTTGGACCATGAATGTCAAATTTGCCAATGCATTTAAAGAGAAAGCAACACAAAATGCAAAGGGAAACAATAAAGTATAACAAAGTGTGACGAACACTTCGTCACAAGCTGAAGACAAATATTATTTCTTTCACAATAAGGCAAAGGAAAAGACAAGTGAGGGAAAAATAGAGCCTCTTAGACCACCCCCAAGCAAGGTGGACAAGTAGGTTATGAGGGGGGTGGGTCACCCTAATCACCTTTTAATCCAAAAATTAGCATGACCTCCACCCAAATAAGGTCATGGAGTGACCTTCTACATATTTCTTGTGACCCGACACATGGCGAGTTTTTATTTGTTGGACACAAATATCTATAATTTATTAGTAAATAGGTGTAATTAAAAAAGTATAAGAGAGAGGTTTTTGTTGGGTGGAAAATGATTGAAAATGTTGGARAGTGGAAAATGATTGGGTTGGTGACCTAGGTCGCGACTTTCTACTTGGGAGTGTAAAAGTGGGTCAAGATAAATAAGGTGGGATTAAGAGATAAACATGGGTCGCGACTTAGTTAGCGAGACCTTGCTTGAGGATGGTCTTATAAATAACATATTGTAAAAGGGACACTATCCGTCCTCAAATTGTGACGGATATTGTCCGTCTTCAATGATAATTTGTGGAGGCATAAAGCAATCAACTTGGCATTTTGTTTGTTTGCTAGAATTGTTACCACTTCACTCGATTTCACTTTGAGTTTATATACTCCCCTCAAATCTACAAACTAACCAACCAAAATAGCATAGATTTCATCTCCATATTTTTCTCCTTTTTTTTATGCAAAAAAATTTCCTTATTTTTCTCACTTATATTAACACTCAAACTCTCAAACCCTTCCTCACTCAAATTGCATGAATATTGAATTATACCCTCTTATTTTTTTCATATTTTAGAGTAAAATTATTGGTGCCCTTTTTGTTAGATTCAAGGGATAATATAGAGGGTGCAACTAAATTTAGTAAAAAAATCAAGGTAAATTTCTTTTAATTTACACCATTATTTTTGTATGTTTGTTTTCTTGTTTTTTCAATGTTTTTTCCTTTATTTTCTGCAATGCAGTAATTAGATTGTGATATTAATGTATGATAATTCAGCTTTTGGAAGTCTTTTGGTCATTAAAATCGGTTTGATGTACATAATTTATCTGATTCTTTGATGGGTTTGCATCAAAATTAGATCTTTATGCTGTATTGAATCAAGAAAGTGAAAAAAATTCTGGAAAAAATGGGTATGATTTGTGCATTTCTCTGCTTTCTAAGGTTGATTTTTGAGGACTTTTGGGTCTTGTTAATTGTTTGTATGTGCATGGTTCGATATGATTACTCTTTCCGACTCAATCATTTGTTTACCTTTATTATCGTTAAGGTTCGATGGATACCAATATTTGAACCTTTGTCATTAGTGTTAGAGAGGATAACTCAAGGTCCAATTAGTACCTTTGTTCTTTGCGAGGGTATTTTAATTAAAAAGTTAAACAAATGATAAGGACGAATAAACTCGATATGAGACATGTTTTCCCATTAAATTATACGTCTAGTTAGTTGATATGTTACTACTTATTCAAGAATAGGGTTAGTGATTTATAGACTTGCAGTTCTCGATGCAATTCTCATGTTGGGTCATTCGGAAACAACCTCTTTGGGTTGCTAACACAAAGATAAGGCTGCGTACATCACAATTTGCGGGAGCCATTGAGACACGGGGTGTAATGGTGCTGTTGTTGCTGTAGTTGTATTGCTTGCCTTTTGTAGCAATGATAGTTCTTCCATTACATGTTTAGTTTACTGTATTTTAGCAATCATATGTAAAAATCTGACAATTTGTACACTTTTTGTAACACATGTGTGGGACTTGGGTGTTAGACTATTGACTATTTTGGGCTGTAAAGATTGAAGATTTCTATAGCATTTTGTGACCCCACTATCATGTGGAAAGTAGAAGGGTCTAATTACTCCATTAGGAAGTATTAACTATTAAGATCTACTCTGACAAATGACAATGTGTCAAAGTTTCCGCCGTCTTGGTCATGGTATTAAATATCGGTTTCAGTCTTGACTCTTGATCAAGAAATTGATCATTGGGGCTTGCTAGATAAATGAGGTCTATCATTATGGTGTCATGACTCGTAGATAATTCGATAGTGTTAGTTACCTTGGTGTTGATTCGATATTGGAAGAATGGTTCCAGATGACAGTAGTGAAAATTATGTCGAGAATTGCATCAATCAAGAAGTTAATCTAAGAATTGCATAGGGACAATGTTGAATGTACGACTTTGCTCTATTACATACGGACTTACGGAGTACTACGTATAAAGATAAAGAATATTGTACTTTTGACTGTGGTTGCAAATGGAATTTACTTTAGATAAATTGATCCACTTTTGTGATGCTTAATGCTATAGACTATTGTTTTAGTCCCACTGAAACATTAATCTTTCTTAGTATATCAGTCTTCTTGAATCTTCATTTTTCATGCTCGTCTGCTCGATTTAATCGAGATTTGGATAAAACCATGATTTGATTATATTCATCTGTATTCAAGCATTCCTGTTTTTACAGGTCAGTCGACTGTATTTTTCTGTGTTGTGAATTGAATTCGTTAACACGTTCTTTTTGCTTTGGTGATCATTTACCTGTTGTTTTCTTGATGGGTGCATGACTACTTTGTCTTGACAAAAAAAAAATGAATATTTATGCTGTGCTAATGTCAGTTCAATTCAAGGTTCAGTATTACAAAGCAATGAAGCGATTTTGATGTGTATGTATGTTTTTTGATCATGCAGTGAAATCAAGAAGTCCTAAAAGCCCTAAGAGTCCTAGAAAAATGAAGTACAGCAAGGATGATAAGCCACACCAACCTAATAAGGGCTTGAAAATCATTCCCCTGTCGCTAATCGTTGTTTTGTTGTGTGGACTATCATTCTATCTCGGTGGTGTGTACTGTCCTGATAATGATATAACCAGCGTCTTTACTAACCCAGTATCAAAGATTGGATCAGGAGCTACATCTCTTCAAATCAAATCCTTTTCTTTCCCTGAATGTGGTGCTGATTATCAGGATTATACTCCTTGCACAGATCCAAAGGTACGCCGGTTTCAATCATATGTCAAATATCGAATTTCAAAGTCTGGAAAACGATTATGTAAAACGGTCATATGGTAAATTGGTAGGACAAGGTGTAGGTTCTGTGTTCTAAGTTACTGAAACCTAAAACATCGTCAGTGTTTTACAGTAGGATAGTTTTACCCAAAACATGCATAGAATTTGTTGTTACAATTTACAACAAAGGATCGCAGTTATCTTACTGTATTATGTCGCTTCTCTATGTAGAGATGGAAGAAATACGGTTATCAAAGACTTACTTTCCTAGAACGACACTGTCCACCAATCTTCGAGAGGAAAGAGTGCTTAGTTCCCCCGCCAAATGGGTACAAACAGCCAATTCCATGGCCGAAGAGCAAAAATGAGTGTTGGTACAGGTAATGTTGCTTGCTTATTTATGTTGGACTTTAATATTTCTACGAAGTGGAGTAAATTTAGATCATTTAAAAACTGACGAGTCTTTTAAATTACGCATTTGCAGAAATGTGCCTTATGACTGGATCAACAAACAGAAATCTAATCAGAATTGGTTAAGGAAAGAAGGCGAGAAATTTCTCTTCCCGGGTGGAGGAACCATGTTTCCTAAAGGTGTTAGTCATTATGTAGATCTTATGGTCGACCTGATTCCTCAGATGAAAGATGGAACTGTTCGTACTGCCATCGACACTGGTTGTGGGGTGAGTTCCATCCTATGCTTTCTATTTGTAAGACTATATAAGTGATCTTTTTGTTCCCAGGAAGAAAAAAAGGCTCTCATTATCAAGCTGAAATTTCCGTATTGTAAATATGAATATTGTCTTGCTTTTAATATGTAGGTTGCAAGCTGGGGAGGGGATTTGTTGGACCGAGGAATTCTTACTGTTTCTCTAGCGCCAAGAGATAACCATGAGGCACAAGTTCAGTTCGCCTTAGAACGTGGTATTCCGGCTATTCTAGGAGTCATTTCAACTCAACGACTACCTTTCCCTTCGAACTCATTTGACATGGCCCATTGCTCGAGGTGCCTCATTCCATGGGCAGAGTTCGGTATGTTACTGCTGGGCTTAAGCAATTTTTGTGCTACCTTATCAAATTTGCATAAAACGATCTCATAATAAATTTATCATACGACTGGCACGTACTGATTAATGGCGAATGGCATTATTGATTTATTTCATGATTATCGATGGTGTATAATTGCCAGACATTTTTTTTTATGAGAGTTTGTTTTTTCCTGAAATTTCTTTGTTTTGTAGGTGGATTATACCTCATGGAAATACACCGCATACTCCGGCCAGGAGGATTTTGGGTTCTATCTGGACCTCCGGTGAACTATGAGAACCGCTGGCGAGGGTGGAATACCACCATTGAGGAACAAAGATCTGACTACGAAAAACTTCAGGAGCTACTAACTTCTATGTGCTTCGAATTATTCGACAAAAAAGACGATGTTGCTGTATGGAGGAAAGCTTCTGATAACGAGTGCTACGATAGCAAACTCGCTAGCGCTGATGCTTATCCTCCCAAGTGCGATGACAGTGTGGAGCCAGATGCAGCCTGGTACACCCCTCTTCGCGCCTGTGTGACTGTCCCAAACCCAAAACATAAGAAATTGAGTTTGAAATCGGTGGCAAAATGGCCTCATCGTTTGACGGCTGCACCCGATCGCCTGTCAGATGTTCCCAGTGGGAGTGCCGGTGCCTTTAAGCAAGATGACAGTAAGTGGAAGGTCAGGGCAAAGCACTACAAGAAGTTGCTCCCAGTTCTAGGGACTAACAAGATCCGGAATGTCATGGATATGAATACGCTGTATGGAGGTTTTGCAGCTGCTCTGATAGAGGATCCTGTATGGGTAATGAATGTTGTGTCGTCGTATAGTCCTAACACGTTGCCCGTTGTTTATGACCGTGGACTCATTGGCGCCTATCACGACTGGTAATTATATATTGTCCCTTACAAAGTTACACGTTGCAACATATCATTTTAACTCATGGAAAAAAATTGGGTGAAACGATTTTACTCTTAGACGGTCAGACGGAATTAGGATTTGAGGAGGTGGGTGGACTTTATAATTTCCTGTTTGATAATCACCTCCAGCCTTAAAATTTCACCAAGTTTGACTGTAAGATCGTCTCACCCAAAACTTGTTAGCCATGGTGTACAATATCGGTTTCTGTTGTCTATTGCGCCGTGCACAGTCTTATCTCTGCACTAACCGATAGCAGTAACCTTGAAAACCTTTAATATTACCATGTGATAACGCATTGATGAATAACCAAATGACCTTACTAATGAGCCATGCGTGATTTAGGTGTGAGCCGTTTTCTACCTATCCAAGAACATATGATCTTCTTCACATGGATGGCCTCTTTACTGCTGAAAGCCAAAGGTAAACTCGTTTGTGTTTGTCTCTTATTCTCTAGCTCTAATTACAGTCTTAGAATTTATCTAACAAAGTAAATGTGAGACCCGTTTTCATGGTTTAAGAGTAAAAAGAGCTTGTCTAATGTTATATAATAAGCAGGTGTGAGATGAAGTACATGCTCCTAGAGATGGATCGCATCCTACGTCCCGAAGGGTATGCAATCATTAGGGAAACGGGTTATTTCTTGGACGCAATTAATACCATCGGAAAGGGAATGAAATGGAGTTGCCACAAGGAAGAAACTGAGCATGGTACAGCGAATGAAAAGATATTAATATGTCAGAAGAAGCTTTGGTATTCCAAGAGTTTAAGATGATGATCCATGAGAAATCGTCTTTAAGTGAGTCCTTAAGGATATTCCCCTGTTGAGAAGGTTATATACGTATACTTTGTTGCTATACAAAGATAGATCAAAGATCACAGCTAAAGAAACGGAAGCATATACTAAAATTCATATAGTACGACCTTGCAGCTGCTTGGAAGTCGGTTGCCCTAAAGCTTCTTGCATGGTGAGGAGGATGTCGTCCAGTTGATTATGGGAGATGTCGGAGATGGTAATACTGAATTCATCAATTTTTTAGGTATTAGAAGTAATAAGTTCTAATTATTTTCTAGGATTTTTTCTCGTTAAGCTGTACTGTACGTCTACTTTATGGTTTTTCAAGCATCTCGTTTGCTGAATTATTGAATCAAAAAACTGTGAAAAGGAATTACCTGTACTTCTTTAGTTATATTTTCAGTAGTACGTTACTCAAAATATTCGCCAGAGATGCTATTTTTGGATTCGACCCGGGTATGGCGAAAAAGTCAGCAAACCTCTCAAGTCACACTACTGCTACTGCATGAGTAAACGCGATCGTTGCTTTAAAGCAGTCACAAATACAGTAGATATGCTCGTTTGACATTTTTTGACGATATTTGCATGCTCGAGCTCCGTGATAGCTGGTTCTGGTGTCGGAATACGTTAAATTTCGTATTGTTATTGAGGCGATCAGCTCAGAACAAGGAGAAAAGAAGGAAGATGATAATCGAAAGAAGATAAAAACAGCTCCAATTTCATGGAGTAACAAACTCGTGTCGTTTAAAATTACAAAAACGAGTTTAGAAATTCTGTTTTTAACAAAGATTGCAGTATTTTTGCTACCAGAGTCTAATTTCCAGGTTCATTCATCCAAGTGATCCTCCCCCAAAACCCGGTACCTTGCACGAGCAGAATAATAGATATCTGGCGTATCTCCAGCAGCGGCTCTCACCAACATACAGAACCAGAGATTTATCAAGCACATAAAAACTCCGACTCCAATAAAATTTATATTCAAATTTCAACGTAAAACCTGGTTGAGTTAATGAAAGAAATAAGGCAAGGTAAACACAATAAAAATTTATTTCGCCAAAATAATTATACGATACAAAATGTATTAATAAGATACATGCTTCAGAAATGTGGGAACGAGTGTCGAGGGTTCTTGCTCTTCAAATTGTCTGCCTCAGGTACATAAAAATAAAAGTAATTCTCAAAACCCAGAAATACACATTATTTCCCCCTGGAAACAAATCTACATGGTCCTGATAAATAAAGAATGTCTTTAATGTACACAGCAGCTAGACAAAGGAAAATAATGGGAACTTTTATTGACACTGGAAGACGGGAAAACAGCAGTAAGAGAAAAAATTCCAAAGGCTCATAACAGCTCGGAAGCTGTTGAATTGATTCGATTCGTTTCCATCTATCAGTTTGTCGCATCCCGGCTGTAATATTGGTCCAGGGTCTTTGCTGGAATACGATGGAGAAGTTCACGAGGGAAGATTCTGAGGAGTGTCCATGCCAAATCGAGCGACTGGAAGATGGTTCGAGTGTCATATGCTCCTTGGGTCACAAACTTCCTTTCAAATTTCTCCAAAAATTCCAAGTAGAGCTGAGCAAATCAATTAGACATGAAACATTATTTCTAGACATGGCCACATCGGTATATCATCACATATTCAATTGTCATATACGACATCAATGGGAGATTATTTTTAATGTCCTGTCACTCTAAAATAATCAGAATGTCAAAAGGAAAAACTGGATTTAGTACAAATATAAATATTTTTGGTTTGGAAATGATGGCCAATTAGGCCAGTTTAAAACTATATGACCGTCTCCTAGGAAAGTCGCAGACCAAAATAGAAGGGAATAAGAAAATATACCAGATCTTCTGAAGAAAGCGCTTCTTCTCCCACCACAGCCTTCATGGCCTGCACATCCTTTCCAATAGCATAGTTTGCGTACAGCTGGTTCGACACATCAGAATGATCCCTTCGGGTCATGCCCTCTCCAATGGCACTCTGCATTTAAAGTAAGAAAGCTCAGCAAAAAAATTTCAACCCTCACCGTACAAAAAAAATCAACATGCCACAAACAGTTGAATGTTGAAACAAGTTGAGATAAACAAAAGCTTAACATATTTTACCTTCATGAGACGGGAAAGTGAAGGAAGGACATTGATTGGTGGATATATCTGCACACGAAAAATAGAGAGCAATGTTACGCTTTATAAAAATATGCTTAAGCAAACCTGTTATTTACGTGGTTTAATCAAACTGCCTAAATAAAATGAGCAGATACTCCCTTCGTTCACTCCAATTCCATACATTTGGATTTGGTTACTAATGTAAGGTGTATTTTAACCAAAAGTATGGAATTGGAGTGAACTGTTCAATTGAATCATTTTACAGGGCCCTTAAAAAGTACTCGCCTGACGATTGTGCAGCTGTCTGTCAATATATATTTGCCCCTCAGTGATATAACCCGTAAGATCAGGTGTCGGATGTGTAATATCTAAAATGAAGAATCCCATAGAGCATTAGCAACAACACAAACAAATCACTCACTTCGGAAAAGGAAAGCGTCATCAATCATTACCATCGTTAGGCATAGTCAAGATGGGGATTTGGGTGATAGAGCCTTTACGACCTTCAATACGTCCGGCACGTTCATATATGGTGGCCAGATCAGTGTACATATAACCTGGATAACCACGCCTTCCAGGCACTTCTTCTCGGGCAGCTGATACCTGAGTTAAGTGGCAAATTATCACACACAATTCTTGAATTAGAAGAAAGATCTTCAACCATGTAGTTTGGATAGCATTTAAAGAAGAGAAGAGGAGGGAGGCAGAATGGATCAAGGGAGTTCTCCTCCAAAATATTTTCTATGTTAACCAAGCAAGGAAATTTGTATCCCTCTTTACCTAAACTGGAAAGTATCTATCAGATGAATGGAAAGTTACCTCACGAAGCGCATCAGCATAAGAACTCATGTCTGTCAGAATGACAAGAACGTGCTTCCCACATTCGTACGCCAAATATTCAGCTGTGGTCAGTGCAATACGGGGTGTGATGATACGCTCAATTGTAGGATCATTGGCCTGCAATCAGCATATTCAAACCATATTAGATAACAAGATTCAGAAGGAACCAAAAACACATTAAAATAGAACAGCATCAATACGGAAAGATGTATACCAGATTCAAAAAGAGAGTCACTCTCTCCATAGAACCATTCTCCTCAAAATCACGTTTGAAGAACTGTGCAGTTTCCATGTTAACACCCATAGCCGCAAACACAATGGCAAAGTTGTCCTCTTCACCACCCTAAAATAATCCAGTAAAAATATAATTAGTCGTAGAGAAGACTAAACGATGCCAAACAAATACAGTACTTTGGCAGGACATTTATACCTCTAAAAGATCTTCAGACTTCTCCAATCGCTTGACCAAACCAGCTTGACGACAGATCTGTGCAGCAATCTCATTGTGAGGAAGACCAGCAGCAGAAAATAGAGGAATCTTTTGTCCTCGAGCAATGGAATTCATGACATCGATTGTGGATATTCCAGTCTGAATCATCTCTTCTGGGTATGTTCTCTCACTGGGGTTGATTGAACTTCCTGAAAACAGATTTAGGAATAAGATTCCAATCATAGCAGAAACCGCATAGCTAAAGAAACAGGTCAAAATTCTAAAAAAAAAAAAAAACTCAAAGCCACATACCAGAAATGTCCAAGTATGCCTCGGGAAGAATAGGTGGGCCATTGTCAATAGGCTTTCCGGATCCATTGAATATGCGTCCAAGCATATCCAAAGAGACTGGAGTTTTCAAGACCTGATATGATCAGCATACAATTACTAGGTTAGCTACAAAATAATGGTCTGTTTATTTCATTGACCCTGGGAAAAATACTTTGAATGCAATCACACAAAAGAAAATAGTGAAACATAGATCAACAGCCATAAGCAAGGCCAGGAAGCTAACATCAATGATACTACGAATTTGTGGTCCTGAACAAGGTTGAGGGATCATGGCTCAGGCATCCATAAAAAAAATCCTTTATCAATAGAAATATTTTCAGACTCCAAATCACCGGCAAAAGGATTTTGAAAGAAAATAAATTAAAAGCATCATAAAAATAAGGAAAACTCACATCAGTTTATAAAGAAAATTCTAATAATAAGTTTTGAGGTCCGAGCATCAGTAATCAGAAACAAAACCACATTGTCTGCCACTCCTCGCCTCTATATTTGTTTTATCTACTTCTAATATCAGTTTATTAAAGTAGTACATCATTCACATCAGATTACTTTATAATTACAGCGGTATTCTTTTTTTTTTTTTTTTTCCAAAATAAGATAAGGAAAAATACAAAGATAATTCAGCATACATTCAACTTCAACAAATTTGAAACTAATCGCCCAAACGACCAAAACCGAAGAAATTTATATACTTACCTCACCTGTAAACTGCACGGTGGTATATTTATTATCAATTCCAGATGTTCCTTCAAACACCTGTCAGCAGAGCAGTTTAGGTAAAACATGGTTAGTACTTAGTACTCGCTAATATGATACTGCTATGTTAAAACATCTTTGAAAGGCAAAGCTGTTACACTTGTCACTGACAGTGTTTTGACCTAACTATTATCTAAAGGCGAGTATCAAAAGGTGCAATTTTTATCACAACTTTTGCATCCGTGTTCAAGTAATATTTTCTTCAGATGGCAACCATAGCCACCAAGCAGTTAGCATCTCACAGGCACATAAAGCTTTGATAAAAAAGGATCGCTAATAAAATTAGATGATGTGGGTCAAAGTGATTGTATTTAAGTACAAATCAAGCACAATGGAGAAAAAACATGAGCACACTAGCACAATTATGCTGTCTAATGAGCTGTTGAAAATCTGTGTCAACCTTTCCGGCATTATCACCAAGGAACACTATCATCAAAACTCATATATTCTTACCTGAACCACAGCCTTCTCACCATCAACTTCTAACACTTGACCTCTACGAGTTGTTCCATCTCCCAAACGGATATTGACAATTTCTTGATATTTAGGTCCCTAACCAAACAAAGAAAGAAAAGTGCATGAAAGTTGTTAAATTTAATAAGTGAATGAACCACACAACTAAAAGAACAAAATTAGTTTAATATAGAAAAATGAGGAATAAAGACTCCAGCATACCTTAACTTTGTCAAGAATCACAAGTGGCCCAGCGACTCCAGACACTGTTCTGTATTCTGCACAATTCAATTGTCCAATGAGCAGTAACTAAGAACGGTGAGTCTACCAAGAAAAACATATGGCTAAAACCTGAACTTAGTAACAAAGCAAAAAAATGGAGGATGTTTCATGCTATTCCCTTGGTCTAGAGACCAGCCAAACAAACGCTAACAAACTAACTACTTGAATTCTTCGTCATCGACTTCAGAGATTTGACAGAGTTGACACTGGAAATACGGGATATCTTTTAAAAGAGCACAAAAACAGATCATACCCTGAAAAACTAATCACATATGACACTTCCACTCTCTGAGTTCTGAGATCAATGAAAAAGGCAAGCCTTACAGACTTCTAGTATATTTGACCAAAACAAGAGATTCCTAATATAACAGCTGATAGATACAGAAAATAACCATAAATCCTGATCGCAAATCCGAAAAAACATGAAACTTTCATCTCACACCATTCCTACTAAAAACTCGAGATAAATCAGTAACCAATGTTCCAAGTCCTCCAACCCATCATACAATAGATCATGGTTACCGAATTCGCTATGAATACGTCCTTACCAATTCGCGATTCGCTCTTATAAAATGTGTGTTATATGTATTTTTAGTAAGGAACATAATATAATTCGCTTTTAACAATTCGCGATTCGTAGGGCACCGAGCGAATTCGGTAACCATGCAATAGATCACATTCCAAAGTCAACTCAACTTACTCCCCTAACATATCCCGGCATATGGTTTCAAAACACAGCTATACCCTCAAAATTGACTACTCCCTCCATCCCAACCATTTGATTAGCTTTTTAATTCTTCGCGAGGAGTATTAACAAAGGTAAGAAAATGATCGGGACGGAGGGAGTACATTTCTAGAATCAAACATAATCACAATAAATCGTATATGATCGAATTATGCAACTGACACCACAATTATAACATTGATTATAAACACCCATTTCATAGAATGAATCAAGTAACCAAACTAAACCTTTCAACATACTACAGATCAAAACTTTGATCAACAAATAAAATCTTCCAACATAAAGATCAAAACTTTGATCAACATATGAAATCATAAAATGTAAAAATTATTATATTAGTTAAGAAATTCAACAAAAACTTACCCATTCCAATCTCAAGGTTTCCATCATCAACATCCATGGAATTCTTTGCACTCATTCTGATCAATCAACTGAACAACAATGTCAAATCATACAAAATTCACATCATACATCAATCAGATAATTGAGAAATAAACCAATCAAATCAAATCAAACAATAACTAGTCTTGTTTAAGACAGCAATATCCGTCTCAACCTTAAAACGGACGACAATACGACAACTTTTTGCTACTACCTAGACAACTATTTGGATGGATATGGTCTTAAACAAGAATTTGTGATCAAATAAACTGAAATTAGGTATCAAAAAACAAAGAATTGAAGAATTAAAATCTGGGTTTAGATCAGATCATCAAAAGAAGGGAGTATATACCTGGGATTTGATGACAGTGGTTATGGTGAAGAGGGAGAAAGTTAGAGAGAGAAAGATAAAGACACAATGATGTTAAGATCTAATAGGTGGCTCTCTACTAGTTAAATGATTGATACAAGATTGAGTTTTTAATTATTTTTGACCAATTATCATCATTATTAATTATATTTTTTATTAATTTAATTGAGTTTTTTAATTTTTGAGTTAGTTTTAATTGAGTTTTACTAAGTCCAAATACTGTAATTATTTATTAGTAATAACTTAAATTTAATTGAGTTTTGTCAAGTGTAAATATTATAAGGAGTTATTACGAGTATTAATTTACAAATGATTGATTATAACGAGTTTTAATGGATGAGAAATATGGTGATTGGTGAGGTGATTATAACTGATAGAGGGGAAAAGTTACCGCGCCCTTTAAAATTATCAATTCGTGTTCTACTTTCGTCTAGCATTATAAATTAACTGATTAAGGTATAAGTATTGTTGCTGGGTAAAGAAGTATTTACTTGAATACATTTTAGAGGGAGAAAAAATAAAATTTTATTTTTGAGTGTAAATATGTAGCCTTTTTTGCGGTAACAAAAAAATTAGAGGTGTTCCCAAGTTACGGGTCCCTTCAATTCATAAGCATCGTTTATGTTTATAACAAAAAAAACCTCCAACTATTAAAACAACCCGTTTCTTATCCTCATTATTAATTTGTGATCTTTTATATTTCCGTCTTAATTATTAGGCGGATGGAGAGACTTAAAAGAGGACAAGTAGAGCTCTTGCTCTGCGCCTTCACATCTTTGGTTGATTTGTCTCACATGTAACTTGTTTGTTGCCATTCTACATTACTAAAGTTACATACTTGTGAGCCCGAACGGACGTAAGGTGTAGTTTACCGGTTAAAACGTGGATGAAATTTCCAAGAAATCCAGGTTCAAGTCTCCCCGAGAGCAAAATTTTGTGGAGCATTCTTGGCTTGAATTCATGTCTTATAAACTTCGAGACTGTCATCCTCAAACCCGTCAAAAAAAAAAATGGTTACATACTTGTGTCTTCTAAAGTTGGACTGTACTTTATTTGGTCCTTCACAGAATCTACCTGGGATGATCCTTCTTTTCCTTTTCTTTTTTCACCAAAAAAAAAAAAGGATTATTCTTCATTTTTTCGAGCACCTAATGTCACGGTCTTCGTGGTTAATCCACGAAGATCTATGAAAAGCTTCGCATCTAGTACATACGTCTTTTACAGGCCTTACAGCCTTAGTAGTGTTCGCCACAGACGCCACAAAGACCGTGATTTTATTATTTTTAACACTGGTTTTGCTTAAAAGAGCTGTCGGAAATAGAAGAAACGAAAGTAGTATCAACAAATCAGGAGAAACAATGTACACAGACAAATCTGACCTCAACTACAGTATGGAGCTTTCAGTTGCAATACAACAGTCTATAGAACATCAGTTGACAGGGTTACAGGGTTACGGGATTCGCTCAGGTGCTCTACGACTGCAAATCTTGAGTTTGTTGAGTTCTTTTACATCGTTATATCAAGCTACAATTGCAATTCTATGCAATGCCCTAGCCAAAACCAATATTCTTCTCGATTCTTGATTAGTTAGTGTACTATCTAAACTGGAAAATTTCGATTTTTGGGAAGAAAATTATTAAAGATATTGAGCTTGTATCCTCTCCCTGTTCTGTTCCCACCATGTCTTTGCATTTACTTCACCAAATTTTTCGCGGCTGCATAAAAAACACGGAAAACATAAGTAAACAGGTACGATTAAGACCGTCTTATATATACAGTAATAATAACTTTGTGATCAGACCGTCTTATTCAGTAAACAGAACATATTTTGCCTCATTGCGTTTGAATTGGACCGTTTTATATGATAATTTACGAGATGAATAAGTCGGATGTGATGTGTAAATACCTGAATCTCACACGACGGAGTTCTCTTGAGCCATCAGCGAGCTGTCTAATGGTGATGTACACGCCAGGTTCATCCTGCTCAACCCATTCTGTCTCAAGCTCACTTGCATTGCTAACTGAAACATCATCCCTAGATGATGTTGTGGTCCGAGATGGATCCATATAAGGAGACTCTTTCGGTGTACCCAGGCCGTAACCATTTGCAAATCCTGCAGGATAACCTTGCTCAGAAGGCTCGGAAGGAGGGTAATATGGTTTAGTGCCAGGAGGTTGGTAAAAGTTCCTTGGTATCCACTCCTTGTTTGTCATAGGGCTCTCCATTACTGATCCCACCCTCGTGAAAGTCGAATCTCTTGGCTGTTGTCACGTACAAGCAAACCACAATCAGAATCGTAGGTTAAAAACCTACAGGTTATGTTACTTCGACAATTTATGTTGACTGCATGCTCCATGTGTCCAACACGACATGACACTCTGGCTCTTGCGACTTACAAATATCAGATTTCAAGCTGTTACGAACATAATTGAACGACAAGGCCAGTATATTGGACTAATAATTGATTAATTGACGATCTTAGGCCAATGTGTAAGTGTATAACCGATGCAAATGAAACCAGGTGATAAAGGTAGACAAGACCGATATTTTTTGGATCAGGACTAGGAGGGTTAAACTGCAATACAGAAATATCGACGACATTAACTGTTGTAATGTAATAGTACCTCATCATCTGATCTTGCCGGAGTCTGAAGAGCTTGACGATTAAATCTTTGAACATTATATAACTCCATGATTCGGTCGTAGTTTTCACCCCACCATCTTTGAGCTTGCCATTTGTTAAACATGTCACGACTGCATAAACATATAACCACAGTAAGTTAGCTACCCTGCATGAATAGACCCGGTTTCCTGCAATTTCTACAAACTGTAACTACAGAGTTGTTACCTGAATCGTATTCTTTTCAAATCATTTCCGCCATTAGGAAGAGACACGAACGTAATGTGCACACCAGGTTCCACCTGTGCCATCCATTCTTTAGATTCTTCATCATCCTGTATTACCACATCGCTAGCAGCGACAGATTCACGTCCAGCTCGAGTCTTGTCCACACTGTATACACCAGCTAATCTCGAGTGTGTCCTCACACCTCGATTATGCATATTACTGGGGAAATCCCACCTAGGTGTCGAGCTTGAACTTGGAGCTTGCATAAACGAGTATCGACCACCTTCTGAAGCAGTATCATAGTCCAAGTAATGCCGCTGACCTTTCTTGAAATCATCAGAGCTTGTGCAGGGCTTGCATTGTTTATAAGCTCCGGAGAATTTCGAGGCCATATCCTTTATCTATACAGAAGCGAAACCCAGGTTAAAATCCCGAAAATTGAAATATGATGATACGATTATTTACAACATTTCTTAGCAAAGTACTGATGTTCAGACTCGGCTATAAATGTGGCCGCAATGTACATGTTCAAGTGTCAAATTTGGCTGTTTTACGATAAGAACATAGTCGTTTGGGCATGAAATGAGGGTCGGGTGTCCAATACTAGTACTTGAGTAAAGATGAAGAATCGGAGCAATGTAGCTACTGCGAAAACAAGACTAGTGACTAGTAATAGTCTTGTTTTCGCATTCCACAAAAATTATTTTTTTTCGTGAAAATCCTAATAGAATTTAGACGATAAAATCTCACTTTCATTTACTCGAGTGTTACCACTACGTCTCATTTAAGACCATTGTACGACTCATTATAGTACCAAGTTAAGGTATTATAAACACACGGATTTTATGAGGCTAATAAAGTCGTTGACTTTATGATTACGACTAAACCCGAGTTGAATAATCTAAAACCAAAACAGTCATAAACGGCTACTAATCCTACTATTATCACCATCAGGGCATCAGTGTCAGACAATTGTACAGAATTTATATTTTTGCGGATCTCGAAATATAAACTTTCCATAAAAAGGTCAAAAACACAATTTTATGCATGTTAAATAGAGTAATTTAAATGGGTTATTTTGGATTTCTGACTGTTTTACAGTTTTATAGATCTAAGAGGCCCGCCCCTATATAGTTGCCTTTTTTTTTTACTGAAAAACAACTGTATTTAGGCTTTAGCAGGCAATATTCATCTGTGATTAAGGCTGCTAGAGTGCAAGGCTCAAGAAATTTACTGATTTTTATTACTCTTATCTATCAATTCTTCATTTACTTTTGCTTTCACCATCCAACTAACCCTAAGCCTCTGTACCTTTGGACTTAATTTTAACTCATTTTATCTCAGTTTAATTTAGTTCAGTTCGGTTCAACTTTTCTATCCACAATTAATTCTTCAGTTCTGTCTAGCTTCATTCAGTTAAGTTCAGCTCAGTTCAATTCAAACGGTTTCACGAATATCTAAATTTGATTTTAATTTTAGTTTGTCATATTCAATTATTAACGTTTAATTTTAGTTTGTCATATTCAATTATAACGTATATGTATTTCACTATGTAAAAATCGGTTTAAAAACAAATCTAAACTATTTCCTAGAACTTATATATAAAGCCGGTGCATGTATATAAAGATTCATTTTATATTTTCTCCTATTATCCCTTCGATTTTCTAACGTTTCCCTCAAAAACATACATTAAGAATAATACGAATGAAAAAAAAAATCAAAAAAATTATTCAATTTTAGAATCTTTTTTTTATTTGAGTTCTTAATTTAACAATTTGGGCCGACCAGTCATGCCCAATCTAATTTATGGGCCATGATTTAGCAAGGTTGCAAGCCCGGTCCAGCTCGCCTACTCACTAGACTGTTTTAGGCCCAAGACTAATGGCCCGCTTCAACAAAATGAAAAAAAAAAAAAAAAAAAAAGTTATTCCACATGTCAGTCCCGGTTCAGAAGGTAGACTTGACCCGACCTGAGGCTAACTCTACCCTCAGAGCATACACAAGAATATCCGTCCATCATAAACTAGCGAAAACACATAAAAATAAAACAAGTCAAAGCATATATGAAAGATATTTTTTTGCTAATACTAATTCATTCTATTTTTGTCTTATGAGTAATATTTGATTCATTTTAAGCTTAAACCGATTTTAAATCCGTCTTAAATGAGAAATTGTGCTGATCATAGAACATAAAGTGCATTAAGTTAAAGGCAATTGAGGTTGATAGCGACTAGACCTTCCACAACCTTTAATACATAACGAGATTGGAACAATGGTTAAAAAGACTATAAGATCTACTGATCTACTCCTGCATAACATTTACAGTTGGCTCGTCTAAAGCAACAAGACCGAATTTTGTAAATCGGATAATGCACGCGGTGCCCTTGAGGTTTGATATTTTGCCCGAAATACCCAATTTTTTTATCCGGGGAACTTTAAGAGTCCATAACTCGTGTTTACGATTTCAGAAATTGATAAAAAAATTTTTCAAATCGATCATCTTTCCGAGAACTACGATTTCAAAAAAAAATTATCGTATTTGGATCACGTGGCTAGAAGTTATTGCGTGTCAAAGTTTTTTGTTTACCGAACAAATTTTGAGTGACCATATCTCTTGGTCACGAATTCCAAACTCAACAATTTTTTTTTTCAAGTCGTAGTTCCCAGAAAAAGGATCAATTTGAAAAAAAAATTATCACTTTTGAACTCGTAAACACGAGTTATGGCCTCTTAAATTTTTTCGGATAAAAAAATTGGGTATTTCGGGCAAAAAAACAAACCTCAAGGGCACCGCGTGCATTTTCCGTAATTATTTTACAGTTAAATATGACCACTATTAAAAAACAAGTTCCCATAAACTGTAAAACTGGCTATATTTCAGACGAAAAATGGCCGTTTAAATTAAGAATCTGCCTCGGAATAATACTGAGAGTATCACGCTTGCTACGAGTTATTAGACTGGTACATTTGTGAGATGTTCCTTCCTACTACTCTAAGTCTATAGATTAAAGTTCAGCTTTCTTCACACGTACAACTCTACTTTAGATTCTGTAACTATCTATACTTGCGTGTGCCTTGGGATTGTTCACATATTAATCGTCTACTTTATCACATACCTAAATTTTAGAATAGGACCGTCTTACATCTAAAACCGTAATTTCGATTAAGGAACTCTTGTATGGCTAGGACTGTTCTGTTGTAAAATGAAGAAACTATAGGTTGTAGATATGAAAAACAAGTCTTATTTAGTAAAACGATCTTACACAATAATTACTGGTAATTTCTTAAATCTACTCTTATTATAATAATGTATTTCATAAAGTTACATGTATTTAATTGAATTTTCACTGACGTAGAAATTATAAGAAAAAAAATTTGTTATTTAAGTAGTTGGTGACGTGGGCTAACTTATTTAATAAAGTTACGGATAATGCACTGTGTCTTTGAGGTTTGATATTTTGCCCGAAATACACAATTTTTTTATCCGGGAAACTTTAAGAGGCCATAAATCGTGCTTACGATTTCCGAAAGTGATAATTTTTTTTTTCAAATCGATCATCTTTTCGAGAACTATGACTTGAAAAAAAAAATGTTGAGTTTGGAATTCGTGAACAAATTTCATTATTTAAGTAGTTGCCAGTTGGTGACGCCAGTTAATTTATCTAATAAAGTTATGCAGGGGTGTTACTTATGACCTCGATTTAATCTGAAAAAAAACATAGATATATTATGAATATTTTGTAATGTTGCACGAAAGATATCTGATCGGTCGTGGGTTCTCTCGTCATTCAAACAAATAACGGAAAGTGCACGCGGTGCCCTTAAAGTTTGAAATTTTGTCCAAAATACCCAATTTTTTTGATCCGAGACACTTTAAGAAGCCACAACTCATGTTATGAGCTCACAAAGTGACGATTTTTTTTTTCACATTGATCGTCTTTCCGAGAACTACAACTTGAAAAAAAGAATTGTCGAGTTTGGAATCCGTGACCAAGAGATATGGTCACTCAAAGTTTGTTCATTCAAAAAAACTTTGACATGCAAAAACTCCTAGCAACGGGATCGAAATATGATAATTTTTTTTTCAAATCGTAGTTCTCGGAAAGATAATCGAAAGTTCAGGGTCACCGTGTGCATTTTCCGAACAAATAATGTTCATTTAGTCATTCACTTTAGCATTTACTTCATCTATAGTCTATACCCTGCAACATTCCTTGGTCCCCTGTCTGTGTTCATGCTCTAAAACAGCACCAGACAAAGCCTACTTAGGAAATGGCTTTAATGTTTTCACTACCAAACTAACGAGGAAATTAATTGAACGTAACTCTCCTTGTGTCCTTTCATTCTGTTACAACAAACACGTAAACAAATGATCGGAATGAAAAGACCAAACGATGAGAGAAATTAAAAGGTTCAAACCTGGGCAGTGATGCTTTTGACAGACTCTCTTGTATTTGGAGTGCCATTTGCTGCACGTCCTACTCCGTCGTCCCCTCTCTCGTCCGTCTTTGCGCAACTTATACACGTTAACATTTTTCACCTTTGCCACCCACGGCCAAGCCTTATGACGGATGGTAGACGTTTATGATTTACCCTGCATCCATTAACAATTAATTAATTACATACTTTTACACGATTGACTATTACCTATGAATTTTGTTTTATCAAAAAATAAAACAAAGGACTAAGACGAATAACAACAAACATATAAATGAGTTTATCAACATTGAAACAAACGACAACATCACCGCAGTGTCTTATATTAAAATGTTTTACCCTGCATCCATAAACAATTAATTAACTACTTTTACACGATCTACCTATGAACTTTGTTTTATCAAAAAATAAAACAAAGGACTAAGACGAATAACAACAAACATATAAATAAGTTATCGACATTAAAACAAACAACAACATCATTGCAGTGTCTTAAAACGTTTTAGCCTGCATCCATAAAAAATTAATTAACTACTTTTACACGATCAACTATTACCTATGAACTTAGGACTAAGACGAATAACAACAAACATATAAACGAGTTATCGACTTTAAAACAAACAAACGACAACATCACCACAGTGTCTTAAAACGCTTTTACCCACGGAAAGTAAGAATCGACCCAACCCAACATAATCCGGTAGGCGGTACCGATTAACTGTATGTGAATAGTATAATGGACTTGTATTAGAATTGAACAAGAAGCAAGAATTCAAACTTGCTAAAAGAGAAAGGAAGGAATCTTTGCATTCTGATCACTTTGTAAAAATAGTAGTAAATCGTACCATTGTTATATGCTCCATTGAGAAGTAACTATATACTTACTATGTTAAACTATATAAGACCATCCCCAAGCAGAAGGTCACGCTAACTGGGTCACCAACGTTTCAGTGCTTAATACCACCTTATTTATCTTGACCCACTTTTACCCTCCCAAGCAGAAGGTCACGACCTAGGTCGCCAACCCAATCATTTTTCACTTTCCAATCATTTTCACATTCTTTATCCCACCAAAAACTCTCGTACTTTTTCAATTATTAATTACTAATAAATGAGAGGATGACATGTGTCGGGTCACCAACCTCAACTCAAGGTCACCAAGTCTCAACTCAAGGTCACAAATTGACCCTGAGTTATTCAAGGTCACCAAAATCGTCTTCTTAATCMTAGTTTAWTGAGTCATTAGCACGACCCAACAAGGTCACGACCCAGTTGGTGACCTTGCTTGGGGATGGTCTAAGAAAAAGGGATAAAATATGAATTAAAAGTAATTATTTCTTGATATTGATGATATGTTATCTTTTACATATAAAACTCATAATTTTGGATAATATCATTCTAGAAATTGATGTTACTTTAATACAACTCAAAAGTAAAAGATGTTAACATCTTGTTTTTAGTTAAACAATTTTCTTATTACTAAAATAACAATTACAAATTCATGTAATTGCCGGTGACGTGTATGAGAAATCCCCTGTATACTAAAAGATTAACACATTTCTAAATCTCTCGCTTAAATTTGATAATATTTATTTCCTAATTAATTAGTCTTCACTATCTATAGTTACTATTAAACAATATTTATCTCCTAATTAATTTTTTAACATAAATCATGGTATAACATTGTTTAAATTTTACATAAATAAGACTAATAAAATATTTCCTTAGGATTAAATATGCAAATTTTCTATTCTTTTCAAAATGCAGATAAACTGTATTAGTTTAATTAATTGTCAAATTTTCTAATATTTGCATCTAAAATAAAATGGCCTATCTAGTTATTTTGAGAAAATGGAGAAAATCTAAACTCATTTTCACACAGTTGGCCTATCGATGATCTTCTATCTAGTGGTAGAGACTCAAAGGTTGTTCCGATATCTCTCTTTATACTTTTCGTCCCGATTACATACAAAGAATTGAAATCACTTGGTAAGTCCTTTGATTTTAATACTTTTCATGCATAGAATAACAAATATTACAGCAATATTACCGAGTGTCTTAATGACACAGGTAAATTACGGAATAAGGGGGAGTCGGATGTAAGCATTTTCATATAAAATAACAAGTGGGTTGACAATAATAGAAATCACAGCAAAGACAAAACGGGAGAATTAGGAATAGCCAAGACATAGTGAGCCCCATTTTACAGCACACAAAATACAACAAATCAACTAATTACTAAGAGGGACCTTCTAGCTCGTACCACTATATTAATTCTCCATTAATAACAACTGTATTAGTAATTAAATTAAGGTCCCTAAAGATGTTAACCCCCTACTTGATCTACCTGTATAATCGACTCGGTCTAACATAAGTTCAGATTAGATCAGATCAGAGATCAAATCAGATTAATTGTAGATATTTTGTTAGCCTTTGGCTAGATTCTAACCGAGATAAAAAAAAATGAAGGGTCATGGTTGGCTAGGAGGAACTAGTTTTAAACACGGGGAATGCACGGGTTCGCTAATACAAACTGAAAGGTAAATATATATTGATTTTACCTTATAAATGTTGAAATATTTTTTATTCTTTTTATTAGTCTTAAAAATATTGTGTTTTTAACTTTTTTTTTTTTCATATGGTAAAATTTATACTGTCTGAAATCGAATGCTAAAAACCTTTAAAAGTTGGAAATTAGTAGATCTAATAATATCATCATTTGGTAATTTCTTGAATTAAAGCTATAATTATTTAATGGTTATTGTTATGTTATATCTGATTGAATTTATTTTAAAAATAAAAAATTATATTTTTCAATTCATGTAAATTTATAATTTTTTGAATATTAGAGCTAGTATGTTAAATTTTTAAAAATATTTCATAAATAAATTAAAAACTTTATTGTTAATTTTTCTTATGGAATTTATATTTATATTTAAACTTGAAATAAAATGAGTTTTATAAGTAGTGGGGACTGAGGATGCTTTTAAATGACTTATCTTTTATATATAGAAGATGCTTAGGGTCAAATTAAGACTTCGAGTTTATCATGTGCTCGAGCTCTATTTTATTCGAAAATAATTATTTCTAACTAAATGTTTCCTAATAGATTTATCATTTTTAAATATAAAATAAAATAGTTTTACAAACATAATAATACAAAGTTTCATTATTATATGCATGGGTAATATTTCCTTTTAATTACAAGAATCTTCCATAGAAAAGAACAAAAGAAAAAGTAGCAAACTCGGGATTAGAAACACAGATTGTTTGTGGGGGGTTGGGAAAGTTCATAAGAAAATGAAGACCTAATAATTGAAGAACCCCCTCTGTCTTTTAGTGTGAGACGGTTTTTTATTAGATAAATACTCGTTTATTATTGTTAATTAACAATAGTGAGTATTTTATTTTATTCTCATAAAAGAATTATTTTACGCAATAAAACCGTTTTACATTATATTTGACGAAACTATATTTGACAAAATTTTAAACGGAAAATGCACGCGGTGCCCTTGAGGTTTGTTTTTTTGCACGAAATACCCAATTTTTTTATCCGGAAAACTTTAAGAGGCCATAACTCGTGTTTACGAGTTCAGAAAGTGATAATTTTTTTTTTTCAAATTGATCGTCTTTCCGAGAACTACGACTTGAAAAAAAAAATTGTTGAGTTTGGAATTTATGACCAAGAGATATGGTCAGTCAAAGTTTGTTCGGTAGAAAAAACTTTGACACGCAATAACTCTTAGCCACGAGATTCAAATACGATAATTTTTTTTTTGAAATCGTAGTTCTCGGAAAGATGATCGATTTGAAAAAAATAATTATCACTTTCGGAAATCATAAACACGAGTTATGGCCTCTTAAAGTTCTCCGGATCAAAAAATTGGATATTTCGGCAAAATATCAAACCTCAAGGACACCGCGTGCCATTATCCGAATTTTAAAAGATAAGAAGAATGAATGAAAAGAGTAAGGTGTGGTATTGAAAGTGGTCCGTTTCTGGGATATGTGTGTTTGCTTTAGCCTACAATAACCTTATTCGATAAAGAAATTTCACCATTTTTGTTTTGCCAAATTTTCTGACTATCCACTTTAAATTTACCCAAAAAGATAAAAAATAAAAAAGATAAAAAAAAAATTACAGATCAGCAATTTACAGACACATTCATTTTAGGTTACTCCTTTTTCTTTTATTCTATTTTTTATTTTTTTTATAAAATAAAAAATATATAAAAAATTAAATTAATATTCTTATTTATTTTTACAAGTTTCATGTGGTGTACTTTACCTGTTTTATTGAGTTGTACTATTATTATTTGCTAACTATAGAAAAAGGGTTTTGGAATTTAGAATCTTCCTTGGCTTGTTTTGAGGACCAACTATTACTTTTAATTAAATTACAAAATTAATTTTTTAGGTGGTGACAAAAAAAAAACACAATAATAACATTTTCTTTAATAACTACTGACGAATCATTTATTTACATTTAACTAAAATAATTTTCATAAAAAAAGGATAAACAAATGAACACGACCTGAGGTCAATAGCAGCGGTACGAGAGTATTACCAATCAGTAGAATTCCTAGACGACACATAAATGACATTCATCCTCCAAACTATAGTTTAACCGCATTTTTCTTCATATATACGTCACTTTTTGTAAAAAAAAATAAAATTTATATTAATGAAAAACTTTTTCATAACAAATCATGCATATAAGTTTCGTCTTTCAAAATTTCATAATTTAGCGATATTCTTGGTCGAAGTTTTCAAAGCTTAACCACCAAAAATTAACTTTGGTCTGAATCGGAATGCAAGGACACCACCAAATAGAGCCACGACTACTAGCAATCGTTTCATTACTAAACAACACATAAATGACACTAATTAATCACGAGGTGATTATCGAGTCTCATTACCACCCTTTCAGTGGTGGAGCTAGGGGAGGCTAGCAAGGGCGCCCGCCCCCCTGACGGTTGAGTTTTTTTGAAGTTTTTAGTTAAATTTTTCGAATTTTTTCCGAGTGGCCCTTATATTATTACCCATTCGCCCCCTGAACTCAAATCCTGACTCCGCAACATAGTCGATCATTTTATCAGACTCTTGTTTGTTACATGTAGAACTCGAGAATAATACTACCGAAATTCAGTATCACCCGCTGACGCAATCTATACCAAGTGAAAAAGACAAAGAAACAAACCAACAATATAAAACACATAACACGCCTAGTTTATACAACTCATGTTCTCTTTCTTTGATCATGTACCAATTAATTTTGTCTTTTTATTGTACATTTGTACTAGTAACTACATTATCTGCCAAAATTCTTACAAATTATTAATTTTGGCTCCTCTTTATTTTACAGGTCACCCAATTCATAGTTATTTTGTTCATAAATGATAACGACTTGCACACGCTATGCACCCAACAAACATTTACTGTTACTTTGTATTTTGTCTAAGAAAATGACATAATAAATTATTTTCCCTTTTATTATTGTCACCTATTTATCCACGTCTCTTTACATTAAACTTTTATGCTCCTAAATTGTGATAAATCAAATCAAATCAAATCAAATAATAATATTTACGGTTACGTTACTGTGATTAACTTAAAGGGTTAGCAAGAACGCTCGTCCTTAATAATTTAGTATTAATAATTTTGAAAATTTAGTTTAAAATTTCGATATTTTTCTATATTACCTTATTTTGTTTTCTGACCCTGTAATTTATCCCTCTAGTATTCTATGGTTTTTTTTATGTAAAAGGAATCCCGAGGGCAAATATGTTGCTGACGGAATTTAAACTTAAGTTAGTAAAGGAAATTTACAATGCTATTTGAGTAAAATGTAACTTTATATTTAAGTAAAATTACCTTAAATAAGGAATTTTAAAATTACCATTTTAAAAAATTTACCCATGTAATTTAAACAGATGATATTAAATTTAAGACGGTCTAATACAAGAATTTGTTATGCACGAGAACTAACCGGAAAAACCCGCTTGGCAATGACGACGTGAGAAAAGAATACTTGAAAACCCGAAGATTATACCCGTTGAGTTTTTAGAATTTGAATTACAAGATTTTTGATATATTTACGACGTATTTATTATGGTAATTATCGAGTAGAATATTTAAGGAAAGAAAAAGGAGTGAAAAGAAGAATACAAATGAGAAGGAATGTAGGTATTTATATAGGAAAAGTTAACGGCGTTAATTAACGGTGATTTGAATTAAACGGTTTTGTGGTTTTAAATGGGAAAGGTATTTAACGGAGGCTGTTAACGGAAGGAAGGGATGGACGGATGATGTAATAAAGAATTTGGTCCAAAGTTTTGATGACATATGGGCCTAGCCCATGGCTTATAAAGTGAACTATGGGCCATGTTTTGTCGCCTTCAGGTAATCAAGAGATCTAAAGCACATGTATCGAGATTTTTGTGTAAGACCGTCTTATAATATAGAACAGGATAAATATATAAAGGAAAAAAAAATTATATTTAATCTACTTATCGTTTTATTTTATATTGATATAATGATATTTATGATGACAATAAGACATTAAAATATTTAAGTTTTTTGTATAAAGTTGTAGATAAAAATAATTATTATTTTTACAGATGTCAGCTGTTAACTTAGTTGGTGAGTTAACGGCGGTTATGATAATTAAGTTGGTCAGTAGTTCATAAATGAGTCTTATGTATAAGACGGTTCTATATTTTAGTTATGGCAAGAGTATGGGAATCATATGGAACGGCAGAACGGGTGTCTAATTGTCTCATGCAGTCATAAATTCAAAATTATGACATTTGCTCAACATTAACATCGTTGAGATATGGAAAAACAATTATATTCAAATTAATTAAAATTTTAAAATTTTAAAAAATAATATAGTATATCAATTGTTTAACTTGAAAACAATTATATAGACAAATCATTTCCTAATAAATGTTTCGTTAATAAAATTTGATTGCGATGATAAATAGGGAGTACTTGTGAATTAACCGATATGTTCCCTTAATATTACAATAAAAATTTCAATTATTCTCTCTTAAAGCAGTTATATCCGTCTTAAATTTAAAACGGGTCAAATACTACCTCATATAATTAGGTAGACAAGTTTATTTAACCTATTTCACGATCATATTCGAAACGGATATGTCCATCTTTAACAAGAGCCTACAACATTAGATTGGCAAGGTCACACCAGCAAAAGAGTTGATCTCGATAAAAAGGAACATACATCGGATGTATTACCTTAGATTTTACTTATTTTTTAACATATGTGTATTTTTTCTGAGCTTATTATCTCAAACTTTATTTATTTTTGAACATATGTGTATTTTTTCTGAGCTTATTAAAGTCTATAAGTTAGATTTTAATTTTTTTTCATCAAAACTCAAATTTAACTAAATTTGTATGTAATGTTTTGGAGTTTTATTGTAATCTTTTTTTATCTTAGTGTTTGAGTGAATGAACTCAAAAACTTTATAGTAAACTCATAATTTTCAAAACAAAACTCAAAAACTTTATTATAATGTTCGGAAACTATAAAATTGGTGGTAGTAGATCAGATGTATAATCCACTTACTGGTTGGTCTCCCTTCAGACGGGCTATTCTGATCTAAAACAATAAGACGGGATTTTATAACCATTTGATAGTCAGATGTGACCATTTTTGGAAAATAAATTACCATAAGCTATAACATTGACTAAGGCCATGTTCTTTTGGACTGAAACGGATCTGATCTGAACTGAATTGAACTTGTAGGATTTGATTGATCTGAAGTTCTGAACTGAACTTATAGGATCTGAACTGAACTTATTGGATCTGAACTGAACTGAACTGAACTTATAGGATCTGAACTGAACTTATTGGATCTGAACTGAATTGAACTTATAAGATCTGAACTTAACTGAACTTATAGGATCTGAACTGAACTTACAGGATCCGTTAAATTAATTAATTTAATTTAACTTAATTAATTTAACTTAATTATTATTATTA
>VHZZ01000003.1:989558-1000472 GCA_009801015.1 Silene noctiflora
CATTGTCTACTTTTATACCTTTCGGTGGGTGGGTGCCAAAATATAAGGGGCTTACATGAGAGTAGTTGTGTAAGTAAACATATGAAAAATAGATATATCTCATTTTCTTAATATTTGTGCAAAAAGTAAATGTAAACAATTCAGTGGAAGAGAGGAAGTAGTAAATAATACGAAATTTATACTCAAATGAAAGCATTTTTCGCAACGAATCCAAATATATAAGTTTCTAAATGTTTTGCAGTATACTTTTTGGTTAGATTTATAATCATTTTTTTCCATGTAAAATACAATTTTGATATTAAAAATATCTTTGTCATAATCTTGGAAGATCTTATAATATACTTTTCTAAAACTAAAAAAGATGATGTGGATGCTCTAATATCGCTTGAAAAAAGCCTCTTTTAATAATATAATATAGATATAGATTGTGAGACCTCTCACATAAGAGGTGGTTATTTTTTCCTTTTTTATCTTGTTAGTTATTAGTAAACATTGCAAACAGGTCAACCGTTTCAAGATTGGCTTGGGTCAATTCTCTTATTCATTAAGTGGCCTAACGTGCAATAACCCATTGCCGATAAATTACTTCCTAAGAGGTTTGCTATAGTTCGCCCCTAGTTTTACTCATTATTCCCCTAACATATTATCTTATTACGCTTGAGATATTAAAACTCCTTTATACTTCCTTGTTTTTTTTTACCATTTTTGAACTCCGATTTCAAAATTTAAAAATCCCGCTTCAAAAATTAATAAAGTCAAAACCGGTTTAAAAAATCAAAATCCCACATACCACTTTTCATTCTTTACGTATTTTAGTAACCTTGATTCTCATATATTATTAAACGATAACTAATAACCAACGACTTTTAAATTAAAAACAAAAATGATGATTTTGACGATTTTTTTTCCCGGGTGTCTGATTTTGACAAAAATTCTCGGGTGTCCGATTTTGACAATTTTTTGTCTTCAAATCGCTTAACTTTATGAGACGAACACACCGGTAAAAAAAATAAAAATTGGAAAGTGAGTCCATTCGTGTGAAAAACACGAACTGACCTAAGCCCGTTCCTGTAAATCACACGAATGGGCCTAGGTCAGTTTATGTTTATTACACGAATTGGCCTGAGCTGGTTCGTATAAATCACATGACTCAACCTAGGTCAATTCGTATGTTTTACCTGAATGGACCATTTCATTTTTTTTACCATTGCATTCGTCTCGTCGAAATTAGCGATTTGAAAAAACTTCGTCGAAAATAGACATTCGAGCACAAAATTATGGCCGCTTAAAGATTTTCGTTAGTAATAGCCAATTTTTATCCCAATTTAAATCATTATTATTTATCGTTTATGTTATCAATGCTAACATAGATAAAAAGTTCATTAATCCAAGTTCAATATTATTTTTATGTTAATTCAGATAATTAATACGATAATTCATATATAATTTAAGTTACCGTCACTTATTTTCGATTAATCGATACAAAATAATGTTAGAAATATTTTGTAGAGAGAGATGGGCAAAGTTGGAAAGTTAAAATGAAAAATAGGGGCGAAATGAGTAATATAGGTGCGAAATTATGGATGGCAATTATGACCAAACCAAACCGAACCCGAATCAAACCGAAGGAAAACATTCGATCCAAACCCACCTTTTAAAAAACCCATCCCCTATTTAAAAACACATCCATATCCACTATTGAAAAATCCGACCAAATCCAAACCCGATCCAATCATACCCGAACCCAAGGAAGACTAATTCGAACCTGTGACCTATTATCTATCAAAGCGTCTTCCTTGTGACGGGTCGGTACTTGTGACGGGTAATACCACTCACAAAATGAATAAAGCAAAAAGTGGGGATACCCCTCCACTTGCTTTCCTCTCTCCTCTCATGGGTCTTTTGTCTCACAATTTGGTACCCGTCTTCTCAAAGTGACGGATACTTTCCGTCACAAATGAGAATTCCCAATTATCCATAATACTTCTATTCTCATATAGAAATTAAAACACGAGTCATAGCGTGGAACGACAGCATTGATCCGCGCCTCGTATTATATTATTTTTTACGAAAAGACAAAATTTCAAGCAAAAACCACCTTTTTTCCGCACAAAAGAGTTAAAAATTGTAAAATACAATTGATAGTGACGTGATTTTCCCTAATTTCCTCCTCAAAATTCATTTTTCAAACCCAAATTTCCACCAAATCCCTTAAAACTGTACTACTCATCACTGAATTTCCACTCTTTATTTAATTTCTGATTATAACAATTTCAGCTATGAGTCTCTTTGGTCTTGGAAGGTTAGGTTTAATTGATTTAGTTATAGTCCCTGAATTTATTTGTGTTTTATGAATTCATATGAATATGAACTGGGTTTGTTTTAATTTGATTAGGGTTTGATGTTTTATCATTGATTAGTTGGTATTCGAGATCTATATGATTGTTATGTGGGTAATTTGATGTGATCTTCATGTATTTTTTCGTCCCGATTTTTTGTTTACGTTTTATATTCTTTGTGAGAGTGTTTTAATCGAAGGTAAATAAATAATTTAGACGGAGTGAATTTGTGTCTTGAGCCTAGATGGTATGGAATATGGACTGTTTTGATAGATTCTTCATCTGGGTTACTGCCAGATTCTGATTATGTTGGTTGGAGAATAATCAAAGATTTGAACTTTGGTGAGACGGTTTTAAAGGTGTTAATTGTTGATTATAAGTGAATTGATCTAAGTGAATCTTGAATTATTAGCTTATTGCCTTTTCGGGTCTGTAATGAGGTGAGGAGGGTAGGGAAGTAGTGTCTAGATTAGGAAATGGAGGTTGTGCCTTGAGCTCCTTGGTACTATTGAACTCTATGCCTTAGTGATCAGGACATTATATGCAATATAATTAGCTTGTGGAGACAGAAGATGGGGGCGGTGATAGTAGCACTTTGAAGTGAGTAACCTCAGCTAAGCTTCTAAGTTACGAGGATTTCTTTTAAGTAAACTTCAGTTGTTGGTTTTATGGGGAGGGAAGAAAAAAGAGGTGGACAGCTTAGTTAAGAAATGCTGTCTCTTACTTGTGGTAGGTAGTTGTATTGAGAGAAACGAAAGGTAGATGCATGGAGATTTTTATTTTGTTAAAGCACCGTTGTTGACAATGAATGTTTCTTACTCGTTTGACCATCATACGTAAGTTAGTTGTATGATTAAGATTTTACTCCTTCAATTCCAAACACATGCTCTCACCCCGCAAGTTTTGTGAGAGGAGTTTAAATTTACGAGGGCACTTGGATTTGAAGGGAGGGGGTACTTGATTGCAATTGTTGAAATAATGTGTAAACTGTAAACGTATATGTGAATCTTTAAAAATTAGCCTTTTGATTTTCTTTAGGTCTAGCTACGAATGTTGAGGCACATGTTACTATTAAGGGAGGAGGACCTATATATCTCGGTTATATTGTAGCCATTACCTTAGTCTTAACCACTAGATTTAAAGTGTGGAGACGAGGAGAGTTCCAACACCGTGAAGTAACCTAATTCGTTCTTGATGTGGGGAAGTATAAACAAAAGTTGACTAAAAATTTGTAGTGACAATAGATTATGAGAAGAAATCCATGAATTTTTTTATGCTATCTCATGCACCCATTGTACCCACGTGGTATGTTACTCGGTCTCACGTAGGAGTGTTGCCATGTTGGATATACCTTCCATATTTATTTTGATCTGCTAATTTTTTAAGCAACACATTTGATATCGACTATGTTACGTAAAGTAACGAAAGAGAAAAACAATTAAAAGGAAAGAAAACAATATAAATTATAAAATCAAAAGAAAAGAAAAGTGAATTTGGAATGATTTAAAAAACACATTTGGAAGTGACGAAGTTATGAAAAATAAGCAAAATGTTAAGCCAAACTCTATCATCTATTTATTATCATTCCATATCGTTCTCACCAATAAATTAAATATTCTACCGCATGACAATTCAGTGTCACCTTCAAACAATAATGTGGAAATGTGAAGATGCGTACGATGTTAACTGGTGGGCGTCTGTAGTTTTGTACTTAGGACTGTCCTAAAGAGAATAAAAATGGATCTCTGGGCCATTAGATGAGTTTCGTACTTTCGTTAATCTACCCCTAAAAACAGGCGAGTCCAATGTAGTTCTATGTATGTACCTGACATGTTCGTGAAGCATAATCTGTTATTTTATTGCTGTGTATTTATCTAACGAATTCTTTGTAACGAAAAGCTTTATATGGTTCAAAATCTGGATAGTATCAGTGGAGAAATGATCCTTGATCAATCTTTGCTAAGATTTCCTTTTGAGGTGTAAATGAAATCTGACAGCTAGTATTTTCTGGCAGGAACCAGCGAACATTTCGGCCAAAGAAGAGTGCCCCTTCTGGGAGTAAGGTTTGTTTTCATTTATATACACGGGCATGTACTCTAATCATTCTATGATTTCGTATACCCTTGTCAAGGAATTTTAACTAGAGGAAGTTTGTAAACAAACCGTTAAGACCTGGAAAAGACTGGATTGTAAAGGGGCATTTCCATTGTACTTAAACACTTAGTGGCTATGGAAAGTTGTAATGAGGTGTGGTTGTTTTTTCTTTCTTACACGCTCTTTGATTTCACCAGAGTTGTTGCTAGTGTAGTATTTCCTATCTAACAAGTGAGATGGTTTCTTGCACAGTTTTTTTTTTAGCAATGTGAGGTTATCGTAGATCACCTTAATTTTAATCATGCTCTTGTTTCCAGACAAAGTCATGTTGAAACTGAAAATAAATGTTAGGAGACAACGTTAGGTTATTTTATATATGTCTGAACCGGCATCTTTGATTGTGTTTTCCTTTATTGGCAGGGGGCTCAATTGAGGCAGATTATTGATGCAACATTAGGCAGCGGGAATCTAAGGGAAGCTGTGCGACTTCCTCCAGGGGAGGACTTGAATGAATGGCTTGCCGTAAACAGTACATTTCTCTTTTATAGCCTTTTCTTTCTTTCTTACCATTCTCCATATCCTCTCAGTGATCGTACTTGTCTTTCGTTACACAGTTTTGACACAATTTGTTTATTTAGCTTAGATTAGATGTTAGCCTCTTTGAATACATTTCTGTTCTATCTTATTTTGACAGAAATCCTCAAAAGGCATAGCTTATTTGACTCTCATTCTTTCGTCTGTTTTCAGCTGTTGATTTCTTCAACCAGGTGAACCTGCTCTATGGTACTCTCACAGAGTTCTGTACAGCGGAGAGCTGTCCTACCATGACAGCAGGCCCCAAGTAATTCCTTTTAGATAAACCCTTAAGTTACTAGTATATTACTATAAAAGATAAATTTCTCTTGCAGTTATATATAGAAAATACACTTGTCATAATCATAATCGAATTTCAAACTGCTCGCATTGCCAAAAAATTGTTCTATGCGACCTTGATTCTTATGAACCAGCAGGTATTAATTTGGAAAGCTAGATCTTAGATGACACATGTTTTGTTGTTTAATTTGACCTGTATATATATGTGAGATCTCAGTGAATAAATTTGTTAAATTGACTTTATTCTAGTATCAATCACAGATCTATCTTTGAGGAATTTTTATAACCTTTTTGGTAACACAGTTAATGCTTAGAAGTTAGACTATCTTCTTTCGAAATGAGTGAATGGGAATTAATTTCGTAGAATGAGAAAAGTTTTGTGGGTTTCTTGATGTTGGCATTTAGATTTGTCATAGAGAAATGCTCTACACATGCTCTGTTGATGCGAAGTTGTGGTTTTATCTAGGTTATGGAGTATAATGTATACCACTATATTGATTTATCATTTTTTTTTATGATATAATTAATTGTTGGATTTAAGGTAAAGTCCAGTTTCCATTCACAGCGAGGCCGAGTACTCATAATTCTTTTCATCTCAAGTATGATGGTGTAAACCAAATAGTTCACAAAACTCTGTGCACCTTTTTCTTTTACTGTGAAGTAGGATATTATTGATGTAATTTTCAGTCTGTGTTGTTCGGAAACTGTGTTGAAGCAACACATGGACAAGAGACTCCATACATCCAACCATTTCAGTATGTGTGATTCGGAAACAGTGTCAGAAACAACACATGGATAAGACTCCATACATCCGCTCCCCGATAGCTAAGGCACTAGAATAATGATGTTGTAAGGTTTAAGTCAAATTGTTGAGATGAATTGTGCTTCATCCCCTGCATGTAGTTAGTTGGTGGGTGAGGAGAAAGATAATACGGAATATGGAGTTTGTTAGTCTCAGGCGGCTATGGTACGAGGTTATACACATCTTGCTAGCCTGAGCACCTGGACCTGTATGGGACAGTGACCACACTACCACAGTGTTTATTATCTGAGCACCTTTTGGTTTCATCCAAGTAGGCACCTTATTTCACATGTTGACATTTGGCCTTAATTGTTGTTGCACTTGACTGTTTACTCTGGAGTAGTTCATCATGTATCCCTTGGATCTGTAACGGTATAGAGGGATTTGAATAGTGTTGTTAGAAGGTAAAGGTTGGATACTAAGATAGTTCAGCTTTCATTAAGGTCCGGTGGTGGTTACTGAGGTAGTTTTGGACGAATATTTGCAAAAGTAGGTTCACCTTGATGCTTATAGGATAAAATTGAGCTAACTATTTTTTTTTTAAATTGTAGCCAGAATATTTGGTTAGAATGAATTGTGAATATTTGATAATGTGTATACTTTTTGTTTGTAGCTTATCTGTGCAGGGGTTGGTATTAATTTTTTTTCCTCGATTTCACAGATAAATGTTCAGTTCCTGATTGTGTTCTTTTATATGTGTGCTGCTGTTATGGACTTATGGTTCACTACTGTTTATGGCAATAAATTTGCGTCACTCAATTTTTTGTGTAAATGTGTCTGCGTGTTATGTACCAATCACCAGAGGTCTTGCTATCCTTCAAAACCTGTATTATCTCGAGCGATGATGTCAGAATTAAACTTACCCTTGGATTTTGTGAATTATGCTTCACAGGTATGAATATCGATGGGCTGATGGCGTGCAAATCAAGAAACCTATTGAAGTTTCTGCTCCAAAATATGTTGAATACTTGATGGATTGGATTGAATCTCAGTTGGATGATGAATCCATATTCCCTCAGAAAATTGGTAATCCTCTTTTAGTGCATTTGTCCACCAAGGGTGTGCTAGTAGTTATTGAAGTGATACATAAACCGTAGAATACAAAATGTTTTCTTTGCATTCATGGGGTTTAGAGAAAGAGTCCCATTGCAATTGTTCGGGGATAATTTGTGTTTGAAGACTTGGGGGAAGGCTAGAGCTGTAATAGTCACCATGACCCTGTTTCACATGAATACTATTTTTGTTTGATTCGGCTCTTGGTTCTGGGCGCAGGTGCTTTCTTAGATGTGGACAGGACCATGTTTTTTTTTTTTTTTTTTTAAAATTTACGTGTTTTGACATAACATGGAGTGTCTTGACAATGGTTTCGAAACATGATACTCAACCAAAGTGATGTTGAAGTAACATAGCCCAAAAGGAATTATTATCGTGTTATTATATGTATACAATATTCTTAGAAGTTAACAGTGGATAGTAAATGATAAGCGTTGTTACTTCAAGACTCCACTATGGCTGCATGTTTACACTTTGACCTTCCAACATGACATGACACTCTAATCCAAAATTTATTGTCCCCTTTTGACTTCTGTTATCAAATGATGTCGACCTTCTCAATGTCCTCAATGCACGCAATTTTTCAAGTGTATATATATGTAAATAGCTGAATGGATAAATTCATAAATTTAACATGACAAATTTTACATTTTATCTCTACATATACATGTAGAAATTAACGGTCAATGTTCACCAAAATCGTATGGGGAGTGGGGACTATAAATTTGGGATGGAGGAAGTATTTCATTTGAGTGCAAAAACATGAAACATTGAATTAACTAGATGTCCGGTCGTGTTCGACACTTGTAGAGTTGGAGTGACATAACTAGTAAGTGTTGCCTAGGCAGCATTTGCCTGGTGTTTTTTTATTGTTTCAACTGTTAGTCAGGTTTCCAATGTTTTTAATGTGACTTTGTGGAATTATTCATTTGTAGGGGCACCATTTCCCTCAAACTTTCGAGATGTTGTCAAGACAATCTTCAAACGGTTGTTTAGGGTTTATGCTCATATTTATCACTCGCACTTCCAGAAAATCATCAGTCTTAAGGAGGAGGCGCACTTGAATACTTGTTTCAAGCATTTCATACTATTCACCTTTGTAAGTTCCTTACCCATTTTGTTGAAAGCTACCAGGATTTAGTTGCAACTATTTATGCTCTAAAATTGATATTTCTAGAACGCTGAAATTACTGTTTTGAACTTACTGGGTGGTTCTTATGTCTAATTAGGAAAATAAATATGCATATGTTTGAAGCTCATTATAAATTGGAGTATTTTTTCAGACTTACAAAATACGGACAACCTAAAATGTAGCTGAATTCCCATATCTTGTTACTCTATCGTCAATTCATCACTCCTATTTTTACAAAGTTTTTGTTTTATTCATTTTAAAAGAGAATAACTTGGCCTTTGGTAATAAAAGTACTATTCTGTCGTATTTTAATCTGTTCTCTACTCAATATCCCAAGCAGCTGTTACATGCTTTCAAAAGTTTGCAAGTGCACTACAAATCAAGTTTTTTTAGATAATCCACACCTCTTTTGATGGACGGGGTTGTGATGTCGGACTTTGACACTTTGTTGCATTACTTTTTAAATTTGGTGTACAATGTGAGGAGGGAGGGGGAGGGGAGGTGAGGGGAGATGGTCATTTCCTTCCAAATCTTTCCAATTTTGGAAGAGATTTTATATAGCTTTGTGAAACGAAAATGGTCATTGGCTGCTGGTAGGTTAGATTTCGATATTGGGTAAGGACGAAGAGTAGTTTTTTTTTCTCCAAAGTTTTGAGGAGTAACTTGAACACTTGTGAATATTTAGCATTATTGTGAGATTATCTCACGTAATGAATGGGTAAATGGAGCGGTCTTACAACAATCATAGTGTGAGGCCGTTTTAGTTTTACATTTTTAATACATGCTCTTTTGAGTATCTTTGTCTTGCAAAAGAGTTGCCTTTACAACTTTATTGTTGCCTTCTAGAGCATCGTATTCTTATTGCTCTTTTCTTCTCTTTTTTCTTTTCGTATGAGGCCATTGTGTTGCATTTTAATACATGCTCTTTGGAGTATCATTGTCTTGCAAAATAGTCGCTTTCATAACTTGATTGCTGCCTCCTGGAGGATCTTATACTGGTTGCTCTTGTTTTCTGGCTTTCTATAGGAATTTGGACTCATTGACAAGAAAGAGCTGGCTCCGCTTCAAGAACTCATAGAATCAATTGTTCCATACTGACGTAGCTCTTCGTTCGTTACCCATATGCTTCGAACACAAAAAACGAACCAAATAAAGGACTTATAGGAACTGATTATAGTAGTAGATACTTTGATTATACTCTGTGTATATGCTTCAGTTTTATAGATCCTCAGCGAGTCAGCGTTACATGAAATAACCCGAATGCTTTGTTGTTTTCTGAGCCATAACAGGTTTTCTAGTTTATCCCGACCTTTTTTTATCTCGTTATGATCGATTCATGTAATTGTCAATTTACCAAGGGAGCACTTGGTGTCGTACTGTTGTGGTCTTATTATTAGCACTAGTCGTGCTTAAGACTGTATACAACGGTCACAATATAGCCTGAAAAGAAGCTGTTTTCAGTTTTAAGACGGTTTTAAATGAGATTTCAGCGACATGTCTCCGTCTTTGATATAGTTTCATGGTGGACCCACATATGATGGAGATCAGTTCTTATACTTCCTTCCAAAAGGGGAAGCTCATTACAGATGTCTAGTGCTATCGGAAAGTAATGTCATTCACGTCTTTTGTCATTCTCTTGATTGACTGACTAATTTTTGTTACCTGAATGGTAAAGGGGATGTTAATTCGAATTACGGGTTTAATGTTAAAAAATTAGCAACTTTACTTCAACCATGAGGCGAAGAGTTTTCGATGTTTACCTTTATTTTCGAAATCAGCTTAACAAACACTTGTCAAGTAACATTATTTCAATATCGCTCGCACTTCCAAGATGGTGATTGATTCAACACAAATTCTCATTGAAGACGGACACTATTCGTCACAAGCTGAAGACAGATAGTGCCCCTCTCAGAATATGCAAGTGGCACCAAACATGGATGCTCCATTTTCCATCCACTTGTCCTCTCATTTGCTTTATTGTGAGAGGGGCACTATCCGTCTTCAGCTGGTGACAGATAGTGTCCGTTACAAGCAAGACGCTTTGTTGATTCAAAGATAACACGGGACGGTCCATACTTCAAAGTACTCTACACGTATTCTTTTCTATTTTATACTTCATAAATACAACATATTAACATATACGAGTACAATATAAAATAATATATGTTGTAATGCAATGTTTTTCACTCTCTAATTGTAGTACGGAGTACGATCTACCCTGATATGATATCAAATAGGATTCTCTCAATTTATTCATAAATAGAGGTTAATTTCTTGTCGATTTGTCCAATTTTTATTCTAAAACAATCTAACGGTTATAATTTCAAATGGAAAATAATGTATCAGATAATAAAGAGCCAATATAAATTCTTGAGAAATAAATTTCTCCATTCCTCGCTTACATTGAGTCACAAGCCATAATGCACAATTCTAATTGTCGAGAGCAGTATATACTCCCTCCTAGTCTCTATGTTGGTTCCCTTTCTTTTGAGCACCAAAATTAAGAAAATGAATAACTAGCACCGAAAAAAAAAGAGGAACCAACACAAAAATTAGGATAAGTATGATTTATGAAGACAACCTATCTTCTTCTTCTTTTTTAATAATAAATAAAATCATAT